>VZTM01007211.1:184085-249122 GCA_013400555.1 Jacana jacana | reverse complement strand
CCGCCCCCCCCCAAAAAAAAAAAAATTAACTACTTTGAAGTGAATGTTTGCAAGAAGTGGAGAGGTCTCAGAGGTGAAGAAAGCTCCTCTAGGAAGAGCTGGAGGCAGAGAAGAGGTACTTTCCACCTCTAGCAGTTGCTGCTGGGGCTATTGAGTTTTGGATAGATTTTTTTTTGGCTCTGGAGGCAGAGAGGAGGGGTCTGTATCCTGCTCACTTGCATGTATTTGGATAAATTTGCATATGTGTTTGGCTTGCAGGTGGAGCTGCAAGTGCACCCAGCTCCTGTCTGTAAAACTGAGGGGCTGTTGAAATTTTAATAAGCACCAGCTATTCTTTACGGCTCCTCCTCCCCCCACCTTAAGTTTTAACTTCCATATCTAGGTTAGCGTCTTGTACTGTGTGAAGAAACATCATTGAATGCACAATGTTTGTAATCAGCCTTTAGTTAATAAAAGAAATACTTGTGCAGTATCTTGGACTACATCTGCATGAGAAGCTACTTTCTAGACAAGGCTTTGGTGGTGTCTTCATTGCTTTGAGAGCCTCTGGGTGCTCAGATTTGGGCCTTCATGGTTGGGCTGGGTTGTTTTTTAAGGGTCATGTTCAGCAATGACCCAACTCCTCCTTGACAGAGAAAGAAAACCTGTTGTGGTCCTTTGTTGGTCTCCATGATATGGAATTATTCATCCTTGTCCTTTTTCTTCCAATTTCTGTATTTTGCCCTGGGGAGCCAATGGTGTGTTCAGGATAGTTGGGTTCCACAGGGCACTTCGAGATCAGCCTCTCCTGTATTTGCTCCTGACCTGAGATTTGTGCAACTGTTGGGTGTTTTCCTTAACATCCCACTTAATTGCTTTTCCAGAATAATTGGGACCTCCTGCTTTCAGCTTATTAATTCAGTAATTTCAACTAATTCATGGATTAGTGTAAAGCACTAAGCCTGTAGATTGATGGGCCAGATGGAGTGACTGATTCCTCGGTCTCCAATGTTCCAATTAGGAGCTCTAGTCTTTCCCTTAAATGAAATTGCTGATGCTAATCCCAGACTCTTTTTCAAAGGGAACACCATTTAGTTGACCTCAAATATGAGAAATTAATTTTCAGAAAGCTAAAGTCCATAAAACCACAATTTTTTCCATTGACTACTAACTAATCAAAGCTGGCCTCATACTTTTTTGAGCGAGGACTTCTGTTTTTTTCCTTTCCTTCTTCCTCAGAAAAACCACATAATTTGTTAGAAGAGTATTTTTCCAGGATACTGCTGGGACCTACAGTGTCTTCTGGAGAGGTAAAAAAACCATTGCCCTGGCTTCTTGGATTTGGAACTGTTGTGACCCATCCTGGAGGATGAGGTGAGACCTGGTGAAGTACACCAAGTCCTCTACATGGAAGATATTAGCTGAGAAGTTGTTTTGGACAGGGCAAGAGCAAGCACTGTTAGAGCTCTGTAGAGTCTCTTGGGTGGCAGAACCCTTTCTGGATGGTGGAGGCAAGTGGTCCACCAGCAGTGATGGAGGTAAAGCAGCGGGGAGCAGGATAAGATTGATGTGCTGAGCAAATGGAGGAGTTCTAAAGGAAATAAGATTGTGAATTAGTGGCTTTGATTAATTTCTTTTGGTGCTACAGTGGATCTTGGTATGATCTTGGAGGGATCTGCCCATGTTTTGTATTGGTGTATGAAAATCAGACTTGAAGGTCTCCATCCTCATAAACTGCCCAGCCTTGTGCCCTCCTAAAAGTGTTTCAGGTTTGTTTGTTGTTTCTTTTTTATTCTGGCTTTTTTAATTCATGGATCTTTTAGAGGCTCATTTCATCCTGCACAATGGAAATCATCTCTGCTTGGGCAGAGCTTTTGTGCCCCTGGATTCACAGCCCCTCCTCGCAGCAGTCTCTCTGCCTGGGGCATCCCATAACAACCTCTTGCCCCTACAAGACAGGGAGGATATTTGCCCTCTGTTATTTCCTGAAGTCAGAGATTGAATGTGTTTTTCCTGGCGGCAAAAAGTCCAAACTGAAGCCAAGGGAAGGAGGCAGGGATGGAATTAATTTATGGCTTTGTGCAACTCATTTCTGCACCCTGGTGAACTCTTGACTTGCAGCCTGTGCTCTGTCCCCTATAAACTTATAGACAGGGGTGGGGGTCACATCTGTTCCTGAGCTCGAGGGTCATATTGAGCTCATCTGCAGCCCCCCCTGGGTCTTGCCTTGTGTCTGGAAGGTGAGGCCCTGGAAAGGAGATGCCTAATTATTGTTTATCCTGGTGCGTTTGGGAAGCTTTTTCTAAACATGAGCTGGCAACGTGTTCTCACAGCCCAGAAAGTCACCTGCATCCTTGGCTGCCTCCCCAGCAACATGGCCAGGAGGGTGTGGGGGGGTGGTGGGTGGGCGGATTCTACCTCTTTACTCAGCTCTGGGGATACCCCACCAAGAGTATACTGCATCCAGTGCTGGAGCACCCAGCATCAGAAGGATATGGACCTGTTGGAGCAGGGCCAGAGGAGGCCATGGAGATTCTGGGAGGGCTGGAGCCCCTCTGCTGGAAGGACAGGCTGAGAGAGTTGGGAGTGTTCAGCCTGGAGAAGAGAAGGCTCCGGAGAGACCTTGGAGGGACTTTCCAGTCCCTCAGGGGGCTCCAGGAAAGCTGGGGAGAGACTTTCGATGAGGGAGGGGAGCCATAGGATGAAGGGTAACAGTTTTACACCAGAAGAGGGGAGATTGAGATGAGACCCAAGAAGGAAATTCTTTGCTGCAAGCGTGGTGAGACCCTGGCTCAGGTCGCCCAGAGAAGCTGGGCGAGTTCAAGGCCAGGTTGGATGGGGCCTTGAGGAACCTGGTATAGTGGGAAGTGTCCCTGCCCACGGCAGGGGGGTGAAACTAGATGATTTTTAAGGTCCCTTCCAACCCCAAACCATTCTATGATTCTGTAATAGCTTAGAAAATACTTTGCTGTAAGCAACATGTGGTGTTAGATAATAAAACGTGTATTTCAAGTGCAATGCTGGGCTCTGAAAGTGCCCTTTTTAATCCCAAAATGGTGGGGGTTGGGTTTTTCTTGGTGGTATCCCTGCCCCTCTCTCTTAGCAGGGTTGTGACCCCTTCGCCCAGACCCAGCGCAGCAAACTGCAGCATCGCCGGGCGCGGATTAACCAGCAGATCAACAAGGAGATGAGGATGCGAGCTGGGGCAGAAAACCTCTTCAGGTGAGTCCTGGTCCCCGGAGCATCCCTCTGGCCCCAGGATTTGGACAAGGGTGGAAACTGGGGATGGAAATATGGTCTCGGTGCTGGCCACTGCCATGTCTTACAGTTGGGGTTTGCTCAGTCTGGCCATGACTTGCAGCATTCATCCTGGAAATGCCTGCCCTCCGTTGTCTGCAATGATGGTGGTACACATTTTAATGAGAAATTCAAATTTTTATGACCTGGAAGCTTGGTACAAAGCAGAGTGCGAGCAGGTGGAATAATGGAAATAAATGTTGAACTGGGATAGAGCTGGGACTGCAAAGCTCCTACCTGACAACCCCAACAAGTGGGTCAAATCCAGCTTTGGTTTCAAAAATCCCCAACACTGGAGCAGAAGCTGAAAATTCAGCTTGGTCTTTGCAGGTGGACACACTCCAGTGGTTCTTTGCCCCGTTGGGCGGATGCATTTATTGGATGGTGCAAAAGTTGGCACCACCTCTGTGTGGTTTTCAGATTGTCTAGCACAAGTAGAGCCAGTGCAGGACTGCCTTCCCTTGTAGAACATCCGTGATGCAATTGCATGACTTCTGGGTTTTGCAGCTATTTGATCTTTTGTTTTTTAACCTGAGAATGACCTTTATTTTGTAGCTGCTGCACGTGTCTCACATCCCTATAGGATACTGGAGCACATGCAGGGAGGTGATTGTCCCCCTGTACTCAGCACTGGGGAGGCCACACCTTGAGTATCGTGTCCAGTTCTGGGCACCTCAACACAAGAGGGATATCGAGGTGCTGGAGCGAGTGCAGAGGAGGGCAATGAAGCTGGTTAAAGGCCTCGAGAATAAATCTTACAAGGAGCAATTGAGGGAGCTGGGACTGCTTAGTGTGAGGAAGAGGAGGCTGAGGGGAGACCTCATCACTCTCTACAACTGCTTGAAAGAACGTTATGGAGAGGTTGGTGCTGGTCTCTTCTCATGGGCAATTAATGATAGAACAAGAGCTGGTTTCAAGCTGCAGCAGGGTAGGCTTAGGCTTGACATTAGGAAAAAAATCCTCACAGAAAGAGTGGTCAGACACTGGACTAGGCTGTCCATGGAGGTGGTGGAGTCACCATCCCTGACTGTGTTCAAGAGTAGATTAGATGTAGTGTTGAGGGATTGGTATAGGAGAGAACTTTGTAGAGTAGGGCTGATGGTTGGACTCGATGATCCCAAGGTGTTTTTTCCAACCTAAATGATTATATGATTCTAACACCAGTGGTGTGTGCACCTGGAAGAAGGGAGTGATAGTTGCTCCACCAAACTATAAGGAAAAAAAAAGATATTTTACTGGTGGTTGAGGCCAGTGGAACATCACGGGGGTGTTGGATGTTACAGCCCCCTGCTGCTTCAACCATGCCTTGTCTAATGAAAAAAAAAAAAAAGCCATGAAATGTCAACCTGTGCGACTCCCCTTCATGATAAAAAGATAAGGGAAAATGTGCTGGCTCAGCAGAAAAACATGCCTGGCCCCAGTTGTGGCGCAAACAGCGGGACCTGGGGGCGGGTGCAGGGGAGGGAGGAAAAAATGTGATGCAAAACACATCTTAATTACTCAGCCAGGGAAATGCACTGATGGGGGCTCTTTGTTTGGAGGGTTCCCCCCCTGCCCCTTCCCTTTTTTGCTGAATCAGCAGTTTCTATGTCCTTTGGTAACAGCCACTTTTCCTCTCTCTACTTTGCAGCTGAGTAATAATGTGGGTTTCTGGGCACTACGGTGCTGGGAGCTTATGAAATCTGGGAAATCTTGGCAGAGGGGATAAATAATAAATCAAGCTTATGCCTGAAATTAAAGGCTGAAGCAGGGGGGATTATGTTGTAAGTCTAAAGATTATTGCTTAAAAATTATAGCCTTGAGTTGCACAGAGAAACGTCCTTTGCGTTATTCTTTACCAGTGCTAAATGCAAACGGGACAAAGCTGTGGGTTGCCCAGTCTGGAGCAGAATTGGCAGCCGAACTTGCTGGTTTTTCTTTGCCTCTGCAAAGAGAGCAAAACAAAACAAACCCCAAACCGAGCAAGCAACCAACCAAAAACAAAAAACCCACCCCAATTCTTAATGCTTTAAAAAAATAATAATAATAATCTCCTGAACTGCTCTGTTCAACGTTTTGGTCTCCCTTCCTGGCGAGGTCACCATGAATGGTGTGTTGGAAAAAAACCCCAAATACACACGTGGCGTTTGCTCAGAGGTGTTAAGAGGGTTTGTTTGCTGGATAAATAAATGGGTAGAGCTGCTGGAAACCTTTTTCTTCCCTTGTTCAAATACTGGGGCTGAGGGGAGCAATCGGGGAGATAAAGGTGTCACCAATAAACCAGTTTCCTTAAAAGAAATGAGAAAAAAAAAACCAAGCAGGAATCTTTGGTTGGTGTTTGCTAAGCAAACAGCTGATAACTTCACCGAGGAGGCTGGTGGAGACACGTAGGCTCTGTGTTCTCATGGAGGTGGGTTTGATCGAGTTCTCCCCTAAATCACCTCTCTGAGAGGTGCTGTGCTCTTAATTACCGCCTGCGGCACTTGCAGGGCACAAACCGAAGGGCCCCCAAGAGACATCGGGCTTTGAAACCTTGACCTGGTGACAAATACTGGAAAAAACCAAACTTGGCACGTGCAGGTACAGCCCTGCAGAGCAAAATTGGGCTGTGGAAGTTGACAGATCCTTTGTGCTGCTGAATATTTTATTCAGCAATGTATCCTGTCTTACCCTGGCGTGGCTGGGTTGCAAATCGGCCATTGGTAGCGTAAGACTTCCAAAATACATATAAATCTTGTTGCCAGCTGGGAACAAGAAGGTAAAGCTCTTTAATTTGGATTGGATGAAGACTGTAGCGACAGCAGTAATGCACCTCTGTGTCCTGGAGGTGTTGTGATGCATTGGAGGACTAAATTAGTGATTAAATCCTGGTTTATAGGGGAAAAGAGCGGTTCCTGTGCTGATGTAGTAAGTGGAATAGCAGAAATGCTAAAGGACCTTTAAATGGAAGTGGCCACTGAGATCTTTGGACCTGCTTTGGTTTTGATTTGTTTAAAGTAAAAAAAAATAAAAATCACTGGTCTTGGGAAATCCCAGAAAAGGGGAGTCAGGGGAGGAGACACTGGAAGACCAGCATCTTAAAAGAAAAACAGCATAGCTCCTTTTTGCCAGGTCGGGGAAATGCCCCCGATGGCTCCTGCCCATAAAAAACATACGTTGAAGGCGCTGTGCTCTGCAAAAAGTGGTGAAAAGTGTTGCCTTGGCCAAGCTGAGCTTGTACATGTGGTTTTGTTTTTTTTTTCTCCATGTGATATTTTGTGTGAGCAGCCAGAGGCCCTTGCAGCCAACAACCACATGCTGTTGGCTCTGGGTTATCTCTCCCCGCTTTCCTTGGGAGCAGATAAGAAGGCTATAATCAGCCTGGGAGCTTGTCTTTGCTGGGAGTGGGCAGCTGAAATCAGTCCTCGGTGTTTACATCTCCAGAATGTGCAGGAGTAGGGAAGGGAGAGGTGGGTCTGGCACTACTAATGAGTGAGCACGGAGAGGGTTATTTGGACCCAAAAAAAGATGGTTTTCTTTCTGTCACAGACCAACAACTAGGACCACACAGGTGCTCATTCAGTCCCCCCACGGTGGGGTGGGGGAGAGAATCAGAAGAGTAAAAGTGAGGAAAAAACTCATGGTTTTGAGATAAAGACTGTTTAATAGGAAAAACAAAAGCCACACACGCGGGCAAAGCAAAACAAGGAAATCCTTGATGACTTTCCATGGGCTGGGAGATCTTCAACCACCTTCAGGAAAGCAGGGCTCCATCTCACATGATGGTTACTTGGGAGGATGAATGCCACAACTCTGAATGTTTCTGCCTTCTGTCTTCTTCCCCCAGCTTTATATACTGAGCATGATGTCATATGTCATGGACTATCCCTTTGGTCAGCTGGGATCAACTGTCCTGGCCATTTCTCCTCCCAACTTTTTGTTGGCCCTCCCAGCCTACTCACTGGTGGAGCATTGCGAGGAGCAGAAAAGGCCTCGAGTGCTTAGAAAACCCAAATCCATTAGTGAGCTGTCAAGAGCATTCTCATCTCAAAACCAAAACACAGCACTCTATCAGCTCTGATTGAGAAAGTCAACTCTATCCCAGCCAAAACCATGACACTTCCTCAAAACCAACTGGCAAGCACTCTATTTGGTGCAGGTGAGACAAATCTGAAGCTGCACTGGAGATGGGAGCATGGATGGCCAAGGGGAAGGTTGCTCCAGGGGAGAAGCAGCGGGTTCATCTGAGCATGATACAACACCATAATGAGTTTTGCCCCATCCCTGGAGGTGTTAAAGACCAGGCTGGATGGGGCTTTGAGCAAACTGGTCTAGTGGGAGGTGTCCCGGCACAGGAGTTGGAACTTGATGATCTTTAAGGTCTCTTCCAACCTGAGCTATGATTCTATGATTTTTCCTGGCCTCAAACTCCAGATCACAGCAGGGTAGATGTTCTGGCTTCACTGGTCCCCATCGTGTGCAGAGCAAAAGGCACAGAAGGTTTGGATGGATGCACGTGGTGTTGCACCACTCAATAACTCTGTTTATATTTCAGTCGACTATTGATAAATAAAAACATTGATAAAATGGGAGAGGCTTGATCCACATGGTGTTGTCTTGCAGGGCCACCAGTAACCACAAGGTCAAAGAAACAGTTGCCCTGGAGCTGAGCTACGTCAACTCCAATCTGCAGCTACTGAAGGAGGAACTGGAGGAGCTGAACAGCAGCGTAGAGGTCTACCAGAATGAAAGGTATACCAGGCAGCCGAGCTAGGCAAGCAGCTGCCTGCAGCCTGGGAAAAGCAGCTTACTTACTTGGAAATTTATTTTTAATGTTGTTGTTGTTATTATGATTTCATTTTTGCTTTCTCTGGGAGCAAGGCAGCTTTTTGCCTTGTACCGGTTGCTCTGTTTCCTGTTCTGCTCAGGGTTTGGACCATGGGCTGGTGGCTGGAGAGTAGGGGATGACTTGGGCACGGGCCAGATTTGCTGGAAATAGTTTTTCGCCCTGGAAATGTCCATGTTTGATCTGTAGAGCTGTGAGGAGAACAAACTCAACAGCTTTTCCCAGCAGATACTTAGAATTGTAGAGTGGTTTGTGTTGGAAAGGACCTTAAAAATCATCAAGTTCCAACCCCCCTGCCACGGGCAGGGACACATCAGGTGTTGGAAGGGGCTCCAAGACCAGATCAGGTTGCTCAAATCCCCATCCAGCCTGGAGGCATTTGAGGATGGATGGTGTATCCTCTTAACACCTGTGTCCCAAAGCAGGATAGATAAGTCAGAAACAACCATCTTCACTTGCATCATCCCCCTTTCCTGAGCATCCTACAAGTTTTTTCCAGCAGGTGAAACGGGGAATTTAGCAGAAGAAATGAAAAGGGTGGCCACTCAGGTGTCCCACCTCCTCTTCTATTTGTTCCCACAGTGGGTTAATCACGGGGTTTTTTTTCCCCGTTGAGGGTATTAGGTTATTTTTCTGTCTTTCTGAGGTTAGACCTTTTTTGTTAATTGTGAATGCTCTGTTGCTTTGAAATGCTTACCCAGCCACCTCGGGCTTGACTCACTGGAGCAGTAATCCCAGCACGCTCGCCAGCAGCAAACCAACGTGCTGGGGCAGCTCGACAGCGCCCTTTCACTGGGTGAGAAAAGCAGAAAATCCCCGAGGCAGGATAGACCGGGGACGCAGCAACAACGTGGGAGCTGCTGCCGCTCCTTCCCTTCTCGAGATGGATGGTGTTTGATGACACTGAGTTGAGTGGTGAGGTTGAGAAGCCTGAGGGACAGGATGCCATCCAAAGGGACCGGGACAGGCTGGAGGAGTGGGTCTATGTGAGCCTCGTGGTATTCAACAAGGCCAAAGGTAGGGTTCTGCACCCAGGTGGGGGCAACCACATGGTGTCAGTGTAGGCTGGATATGAAGGGATGGAGATCAGCCCTGCCAAGAAGGACTTGGGAGTGCTAGGGGAGTTCAAAAGTTGGACATAAGCTGACATTGTGTGTTCACAGCCCAGAAAGCCCCCCACAAATTGGGTTGCGTCCCCAGCAGCGTGCCCAATAGGGCGAGGAGGGGGATTTTACCCCTCTGTTCCACTCTGGGGAGACCCCCCAGCAGTGCTGCCTCCAGCTCTGGGGCCAGCAACCATCAGAAGGACATGGACCTGTTGGAGTGGGGCCAGAGGAGACTACAGAGATGCTGGGAGGGCTAGAGCCCCTCTGCTGGGAGGACAGGCTGAGAGCATTGCGGGGTTCAGCCTGGAGAAGGGTATCTGGGGAGACCTTGGAGCCCCTTTCCAGTCCCTCAAGGAGCTCCAGGAAAGCTGGAGAAGGACTCTTGATCAGGGAGGGGAGCCATAGGACAATGGGAAAGGGTTTTAAACTAAAAGAGGGGAGATTCAGATTATGTCTAAGGAAGATCTGAGGGTGGTGAGACCCTGGCCCAAATTATCCAGAAAGGTAGGAGATGCCCCATCCCTGGAAACATTCCAAGTTTAGGTTGGACAGGGCTCTGAGCAATCTGTTCTAGTTGAAGATGTCCTTGCTCATTGCAGTGGGGTTGAACTCGATGGCCTTTAAAAGTCTCTTCCAACCCAAACCATTCTGTGATTCTACAGTTTATTGTCCATCCACATGCTTTTCCCAGCGCATGGTCCTCCTTGTGGGAGGATTGCTGTGCTGCTGGAGATGCAAAGACCAGGAGACCATCAGCAACTCTGTCCTGCAGGTTCTCACAAGGATTTAAAAGCAGGACCAGGATGATCTGTGGGTGCAAGATTGCATTAGGGTTGCAAGGTCTCCTATGTGAAGAAAGCCAAGGGAGCCTGTATCTCCACCACCCTTGGGTGTTTGCTGCATTCAGAGGGTCTGTTATGGTCTCTGAATGTAATCCTGAATGCTCGTCCTCCCTCTTCTCTAATAGAAGTAGGGATGCATGCAAAATCTCCCATGTTGCAGGCATTTTCCCCAGGCTCTTCTCTATCAAGGATGCTCAGCTTTTCCAACCCACCACTGTTTGCTCTGGTTTAAAAAGAAAACAGCAGCAGCAACCCCAAAACCCTGCCCAGGCCAAACAAAAGCCCCTTTGTCCTAGGCCTTGGATTCAAGCGGAAATCTTGTTAGGGAAGGAACGATAATGGCTTTTCTGCACTAATTATAGCTCTTGATGCTGTTTATTCAGTATGAACAGATGAAAATGTGGGTGCAACCTCTCTGCCCAGCTCCCCATGGTTTTTTTTGCAACTTTCTTTGCCTCTTTTCCTCCCTGGACTAATGAGCGATGTGCTAATAAGTCATCAGCGGTCTCTGGAGGTAATGAGAGGCGGGTGTTGTGCAAGGGCTTGATTTTGTCCGACCCACTTCCCATTTTTCACTCTGCTGAACCCTTCTCACTCTTTAAACCAGTCCAATGGGAGGTCAAGGGTCTGGAGATGCCGTAACATGGCTCAGTGTCAGGGTTGGGGACATCCCCAGGGGATAGATGGGTATTGGGGAAAGCTTTTGCGGAGCCGACGTGAGCTGTGGGTACCACCACATGTTCCAGTTCCCCATCACTGGATAGAGGAGTCAAACTATGAGTCGAACTCTTTGCAGAGCAGCTACGCTGTAATTTTCTGTGTGCTCCACATTCTGCTGCTGGGACAGATCATTTCTTTACTTCTTGAAAGCAGAAAATGGAAAAAGTCGCTAAATCCCCCAAAAGATTGTCCTTCCTGGCTGTCATCCTGCAGCTCTTCTTCCACGGTGCTGCTCAACTGCCCTATTCTAATATCAAAACACAAACTGCTCCCTGAGTGGGTGTTCCCAGAGTCGGTGTCAGCTTCAGCCTTTTACAATATCACGATAAGAGCTATTATTAGACAATTGCTTTTAATAGAGGGAGAAAATTTCGATATCAGGCACGGGGCTGCAGCCTGAGCAGGTCCTTATCAGCACCGAAGCCTGGATTAGCACATAGGAGTGGGCGAATCTATGACCTGTGCTCCCATCACGCCCAGTTCCCGAAGGCTGGTAATTAAAGCAACTTCCTTGCTGGAATTGATGTGGGCACCATTGTGCTTGTTACGGACAGAAAAGCAGAAGCTGGAGGAATGAAGGGAAAGGTTCCACGTTATGTCCATGTCAGGCACGAATTATATAAAAAATACGTCGTGTTCTAGTCTCACATCTCTCCTCCAGCACTGCTGTTCCAAAAATAATGTTGGGAATTTATGTTGACACAATATGCTGTGGAGGGTCAGGTTCTCTACTAGTTTTACCCTTTAATAGGAGCAGCGGAAGCCTAGGGCCAAAAAGCTGCTTTGTTTTAGTCCCTCTGAGGCTTTTAAACCAACCACTAAGTAGGTTGCTGTCTTCTTCCAGTGAGTCCATCAGCGTCCCCATGATCCCTCTGGGCCTGAAGGAGACGAAGGAGCTGGATTTGCTGGTCCCACTAAAGGTGAGCGTCTGGGTTTCACTTGCTTGATGCAATGTAAGCTGATGGAAGGGAGTGACCATGTACTTTGGGTGCTATAGGGGATGTGCTGCAGCAGCTGCAGAATGTTTTGTATTTTAGAACAGTTGACAAAAATTGGGTTTATGGGGAGGAGCTGGGCCTAAAACCTGGCAAAGTAGGAGATACGAGGGTCTGGAGGTGCTGGAGAGCAAGAGCCAGGCAGGAGAGGCTTTCCCTGGTAGAGAGAGCTTGCAAAATCCTTATGCAGAATCACCCAAAGTCAAACCCTTTAAGTCTTGAATATCTATTTCCAGGGGTGACTCGGGGTTTTGTTTTCTCTTGTTTCCCCATCCAGGATTTCATCAGTGAACACTATGGAGAGGAGGGCGTCTTGTTTGAAAAGGAAATCAAAGAGTTCATGGAGCTACGGCAGGTCGGTGTCTGTCCCTTGAGATACAAAGTCTTGCTTTGCCTTGTCCAGAAATGCTTTCTGGAGGTGCCACATTTTGTTTCAGGGTCTCCTCAGCCTTTTACCAAACTGCACCATTATACTTTTGTCTCAGGGTGAAGGATTCTAGTGCTAGACCAACCTCGGCTTCGGTTCTGTAATATTACAGGCCATCAGTAATTGGTTTTTTTCCCTATCCTTTAACACCCTGCTAACCCACAATAGCAATAAAAGTTACAATTTTTACTGCAGTCCAGTACTGGTTTATGAATATTAGTTCAACCCCAGCAAAGCTAAATGACTGCTCTCTCTCCATCTCACGCTTGGAGAAGAGAAAGTATAAAAAGATCTGGTAAAGGTGGATTTTCTGCTCTCCCATGAAACAGCTTTCATAAGTAACTTCAGGTTTTGCTTTTCCATGAAGGTTTGATCTGGGAGAGTGGAAAGAAAGAGTCTTGCTCAAGCTCTTGTGAAGGCCCTGATCCCACTTTTCAGGATGTGAGAGGGGAGCCCTGAAAAGCCAAAAGCCAGGAAAAACCCTGTGGTTAATAAATTAGGCATTAGGAGAGCTCTGACCCTCCTCCCTGTGTCAGGTCAAAAGCTCAAGGGCTTTTTTATTAAGAGCAAAAAATCCTATTCCTTCCTTAGCATGTATTTCAGCAGACTTTGCATGAGTTTCTCTCTTAAAAAAAAAAAAAATAAAAAAAAAATCCCATCTTGGTTTAGGCCAGTGTTGCCATCAACACGGTTCCCAGGTGGCTGGCTCTGGTTTTGGGTGCCCCAGCACTGAATTGGTGACTCTCTGACCTTTCCTGTGGCTGAACCTGTGCCAAGGGGCTGCTTCCCACTGCTGCCTCTCAACTATTGATCTAATCATATTGATATGTTCCTGTTGATCTAATAACTCAAGGCGTTTTCTCCTCAGCCCTGGGCTGGCCAGTGTGTGCAGCTCCATAAATCAGACTTTTCCTTCCCATTTCCCCCCCCACTTTTCTTCTCACCCATGTGTCTCCTCTCCCATCGACGCAGGCCATGCGCACCCCGAGCCGCAACGAAGCCGGGCTTGAGCTCTTGATGGAATATTACAACCAGCTCTACTTCCTCGACAGCCGTTTCTTCCCTCCCACCAGAAGCCTGGGTGTCTTCTTCCACTGGTTGGTGCAGCTTTCCTTGTCCCACCTGGGGTGCCACAAGTGGGGAGGGAGCTGGGACCAAGCCACTGCGACGGGATCGCTGCCTTGGCAGCAACCCCAGGGCTGGTGGATGGAGGGAGGTGGGTTTTCCCCTTGCTCTGGGATTGCTGTTGCCCTGGGCACATTGGTTAGGGGAGGCAGGGAAAGTTTGTACCCCTCTGGGGATGAGCCATGGTGGGAACAGTGGCTGCAAACCCACACAGAGTGCTGAAAACCCTCCAGGCTCCTCCTGCATCTGTAGGTGAGGACTTGGGGATGAGCAGCCTTTGATTATTCCCTTCCCCAGGTACGATTCCCTGACGGGGGTCCCGTCCCACCAACGAGCGCTGGCCTTTGAGAAGGGCAGTGTGCTCTTCAACATCGGAGCCCTGCACACCCAGATCGGAGCACGGCAGGACCGTGCCTCCCTGCCAGGGCTCAACCAAGCCATCGATGCCTTTCAGAAGGCTGCTGGTATGTGGATTCTTCCCTTTTCCCTGACTCCCCATGGGCATGCAGGCAGCATTTCCACAGGGTGGGAATAATCCTCATGAGTACAAGAAGGGGAGGGAGCAGTTGTGCAAAGAGTGATGGAGATGGGACATCTCCAAGGGACCATGAGCAAAACACAAGTTGGCACCATGCTGTTTCTGTGGGCTATGAAGAGGAGCTGGGATGAGCCAACAGCCACCCAAAGGGCTCTCTCTTGCCACAAGGCAGTAGGGAAATCCCCCAGCTGGGGAGAGGAGAGACACTGATCCATTTACAAGCAGCTGGGAAGTAAAGGGACCCTGGGACTGTGATTGCCCAGGGCTTTGGAGAAGAAAGCTGTGGGCACAAAGATGGGCAAGGTGGCAAGGGAGGGACCCACAACCTTTTTACCCACTGGTTATGGTGACATGTTTGATGTGTGAGCTGTGCTGGCAGCTCTTCTCCTGTGCTGCTGGTGGGGAAACCTTCTCGGTCAGAAAGCCTGACCCTGCTGCTTACAAGCCCAGTTGCTACCATGAGCTCTTCCCTCACACAGGTGCCTTTAACTACTTGAAGGAAAACTTCTCCAATGCTCCCAGCCTGGATATGAGTGCTGCCTCCTTGAACATGCTGGTGCGATTGATGGTCGCCCAAGTCCAGGAGTGTGTCTTTGAGAAGATGACCTTGCTGCGCACTCAGCACGACTTCCTCTCCCGGCTGCAGCTTGCCCAGGAAGCAGCAAGGGTGAGTGCCTCAGGGAGGAGAGGACTTGGTGGGGCCACCACCGCTGGAGAAGCTCCGGCTGTGGTCAGCAGAGGACAACCTGCTGTCACTGTCTCCTAATGGACCCAACATCCCAACCCATGACTTAGCAGCTTGTCTCTTGATGCCCCACAGGTAGAAGATGTCTACTCGCTGGTACACCAGACAATGACCCAGGCCCATGTGAAGGATTACGTTCCCTTCTCATGGACCACCATGGTCCATGTCAAGTCGGAGCACTTCAAAGCCCTCTCCCACTACTTCGCTGCCATTGCTCTCTGTGACTGCCCTGGTGAGTGTTACAGCTGCCTGCCCAGCCAAGTGCTGGCTCCACGTGTTTGGCCTGGTGTTTGGGAGGGAAAGCGAAAAAAAACAAGGTGAAGGGACACATGCACAGGGTAAATAGACACAAAACCTCGAGTTTTTGGGATGTTCTGATCAACTGATCTCACTTAACTCACTGATACAAGCATAGGGCAGATTATATTTCTGATTTGCAAGGTCTTTGCAAGAAGGTGAGCAAAAAGGTGCTGTGGGGTTCATGGAATAACAGAATGGTTCAGGTGTCACCTGCTGTCCCCTTTTGGGGCTGAGAGGGTAAATGGGGTCATTAGCTGCCTGCTTGACCACACTTGTGCCAGTGTCCTCAGCCAGGCATCCTCCTAAGGCACCTCAGACCATGTTGCTGGCCAGCGAAGGGTCAAAAAGTAAAAATAACCCCCCAAAAAACTCAGTATATCCCAGGACAAACTGGTTTGGGCTACTCAAATTTAATTGCCAGCCTCGTAGCCAGCTGCCCTGGGCATCAAATACAGGATGGGCAGAGAATGGATTGAGAGCAGCCCTGAGGAGAAGGACTTGGGGTTGTTCATTGAGGAAAAGCTCAACATGAGCCAGGAATGTGCACTCACAGCCCAGATAGCCCCCCCGTATTCTGGGCTGCATCCCCAGCAGCGTGCCCAGCAGGGTGAGGCCTGGGGGGATTCTACCCCTCTGCTCCGCTCTGGGGAGACCCCCCTCTGCAGTGCTGACTCCAGCTCTGAGGCCACCAACATCAGAAGGACATGGACCTGTTGGAGCAGGGTCAGAGAAGGCCATGGAGATGCTGGGAGGGCTGGAGCCCCTCTGCTGTGAGGACAGGCTGAGGGAGGTAGGGGTGTTCAGCTTGGAGAAGAATGCTTGGGGGAGACCTTGGAGCCCCTTCCAGTCCCTCAAGGAGCTCCAGGGAAACTGGGGAGGGACTCTTGATCGGGGAGGGACAAGGGGTAAGGGTTTGACACTAGGAGAGGGGAGATTGAGAAGAGATCTTGGGAGAAAATGCTTTGCTGTGAGGGTGGTGAAACCCTGGCCCAGGCTGCCCAGAGAAGCTGTGACTGCACCAATCCTTGGAGGTGTTCATGGCCAGGTTGGAGAGGGCTTTGAGCAACTTGGTCTGGTGGGAGGTGTCCCTCCCCAGGGCAGGGAATGGAACTAGATAGTCTTTAAGGTCCCTTCCCACCCAAACCATTCTATGATAGGGTGGTAGGGTATGGGTGGCTGTGCCAGAGCCAGGTTTACATGGCTCCAGGGAGCCAGCTGAAGTGTGCACATGGGATATGACCTATGATCTCCATCTCCTCCATCACCAACAAGCGATTTTGGGTCAGGCAAAGGATCTGGGGGCGTGGAGGCGATGCACGCCATGACCTGGTGTGCTGCCCCATCTCTTTGTAGGGTGGCTGAGGATAGGCTGGGGGGACGTCATGGGGGATGGCTGCTGAAAACATCCCGGTGACGGTGATGATGATGGCTGCCAGACTGTCCCAGCATCCTCCCCCGCTCCAGAGCCTGCCTCAAATCTCACTGTCTGGCTTGTGCCATGTGGGCGTTGCAAAAGCAGGATTGAGCAAGGAGAGACAGGAGAGAGTGGGGTGCCGTAGGACTGGAGCAGACTTGAAACAGCAGAGGACAGTGGTGGGGATGGGTTTGCAGGGGACAGGGCAAAGCTCTCATCTAAAATTTTGAGACTTTTTGCCTACCCTAATAACCTTAGGTGCTGGGGGAAACACAAATCTGCCAGAGATCCCTAATTTAGGGGCTTGGGGATTTTTTTGCTCCATCCAGAGCATGTTGTTGAGATCTCACGTGCCCTCTCACTATGTCTCCATGACCCCGCTGTGTTCAGAATAACTAATCTTTTGCTTCCAATAACTAGCCAGCAATAAAATCCTTATGCTGCAGTTTAATCCTCTGGGGGATGCTGGCACAGAGAGGGTTCGAATGGGGAGAGTCAGCCCTGGAGCAGCCAGTTCCCAGCCCACTGGGTGTGCTCACCAGGCTTTGGAATCTTCTTCTATGTGGACCAGCAGGTCTACAAGGCTTCCTGGAGCCTTCCGAGTTGCTTCTTATTGCACCCTGTGCCCAGGGAAGGAGGCTACCATGCAACCTTGTGAGCCAAAGGGGATTAGGAACACCTTTGACTGGAAATAGAGGTATAAAAATGATGTGAACAGAGCCCACTGTGGTGCTTGGAGCACCTCTACAAGCTGTATCCATCTCAGTTTCTCCATTGAGGGACCTCATTGGTTCCACCACCAGCCCTCTGGCCATGCAGGTGTCCCAGGCACAGCAAGGAGGGTTCAGCTCCCAAAATGCTGCCCATCTTGTGTGCTTAAGTTGATGTCTGACTCCAGAGGGGAAAACCCAGGGCTCTTGATTTCCAATCCTACTTCCAGACCAGAGCAAAGGAGGGAAGGAGACAAAAGGGCCAGATACTTGTGCTGTGCAAGTACTTCAAAGCCTGCTAGAGCCTTGAATGTGATAACTCATTCCTCTCCATCAGTGGTGTCTCAGTGGTTATTACAGGCTGTGGTTGGGTGAGAGGAAGCTGCTGCTGAAGTTCTAAGGACCATATGAGTATGGATGTGGCTTCCTGGTCCCCTTGTCACCACTACTGTGGGCAGCCAGGTGGCCGAGCAGAACCCTAGAGAGACTAAGGCTATTCCCACCCAATTTTTCACACAGTGGCATCCGATGCTGAACTGCCAGAGCAGGAGAAGGCTTTTATCCAGTTCCATGTCACCATGCCAGAGGGACCGTCACTCCGTGTCCTGCTGCAGGACCCTGAGGAGAGGAGGAAGCTGGGTAAGTGCGTCTGTGGGGGCAAAGACCCTGGTTCTTGCGATGAGACCTCAATGCACGGGTGGTAAGCTCCAGCGTAACCCTACCCGTGTAGGTGTGGTCTCCATGAAGGAATGTGATGAGCTGTTGGGGGGTCTCTCAATACAAGGACACCTCTTTGGGGGCTTTCACAAACTTGAAGATAGGAAGTTCCATCTAAACATGAGGAGGAACTTCTTTACTTTGAAGGTGACAAAGCACTGGAACAGGTTACTCAGAGAGGTGGTAGGGTTTCAATCTCTGGAGACATTCAAAACCCACCTGGGCACGTTCCTGTGCATCCTGCCCTGGGTGGACCTGCTTTGGCATGTGGGTTGGACTAGATGATCTCCAGAGGTTCTTTCCAACCCCATATCATTCTGTGATTCTTTGGAAGGAACTCCTGGAAAGGCAGAAAAGTGTGACAATTCCCTATTTGGGTGTTGAGGACCAACTCATGATGCTTGCACCTACCCGTCCACTGGAGTTTGACAGTAAAACCTCAGGAACTAAGGTGTCCTGAGCCAGGACACCCTACGCAGCAGGGAGAAATCTGTAGGGACACAGAGATCCTGGAAGCTCCTTGGCTTGGGCTTGTTGCTGACTTGGCTTGATGACAAGAAGACACAGCAGATGCCAGGGGGTGGCTTTTTGAGCTGCGTTAAAAGGCTTGGGAGATGAGAGCTTCCTCCCATGCGGATTTTCGGCTTCAGGGGAAAAACAGAACGTTGCTTATTCAGCTTATTCAGCCAAGTCGTGTTTTGGCAGCCCCTCCCCAACAAGGCTGCAGCAAGAACAAGCTCAGCAACCTGATTTTGGGGTGTCCTGTCTGCCTTCCCCACGACCTGTCTCCTGGTGTCCTTTCCCCTCATGGCACAAATGAGAAAGGAGAAGACAGGTCCCACCTGGAATAAGTTTGTCATGTCACCAGCCCCAGCAAAGTCCTCTCAGCTGGATTTCACTGCCTGGGATGGGAGCTGGAGGACATGCACGAGAAGGCTCCTTAAATGAACCCCAAAACCAGCACGTTATGGTAACACCACCCCGACACCCCCAGCTGATGTCATCTGGTTTCCTGATTTGTGTCATGAGCCAGCAATGTGCCCTTGTGGCCAAGGAGGCCAATGGCATCCTGGGATGCATCAGGAAGAGCGTGGCCAGCAGGTGGAGGGAGGTCATCCTCCCACTCTGCTCTACCCTGGGAAGGCCACGTGTCCAGTTCTGGGCTCCCCGGTTCAAGAAGGACAGAGAACTGCTGGAGAAGGTACAGCAAAGGGCTATGGAGATAATTATGGGACTGGAACATCTCTCTTATTTGGAAAGACTGAGGGACTTGGGTCTGTGGAAGAGAAGGCTGAGGGGGGATCTGATCAGTGCCTATAAATACTTAAGGGGTGGGTGTCAAGAGGATGGGCTCAGTCTTTTTTCAGTGGTGCCCAGTGACAGGACAAGAGGTAATGGCCACTTGAATATAGGATGTTCCATCTCAACATGAGGAGGAACTTTTTCCCTTTGAGGGTGGCAGAGCCCTGGAACAGGCTGCCTGAGAGGTGGTGGAGTCTTCCTCTCCGAAGACATTCAAAACCCACCTGGACATGGTCCTGTGTGACCCGTTCTGGGTGGACCTGCTCTGACAGGGGGGTTGGTCGGATGTTCTCCAGAGATCCCCTTCCAGCCCCCTATCATTCAGTGATTCATTCTGTCAGCCCAGCTTCCAGCTCTGCCTGCTCTTCTTGGGGGGAACGGGCACTGTTCAACATCTGCTGGTGAGAAATCAACGTTGTAGATGACAGTCTCAGCTCTGGTTTTGGTTACAGGAAGGGAATAAACTCTCAGCGTTAAAACCATCTCCCCAAAAGGATATCCCCCCCCTTTCCTTGTCTCCCAGTCTTATAACATTTTCTTTTATCAGACATGGTATATTCTACCATGTTCAAGCTAGAGGAGCCAAAACCTTGCTCAACTTCCATACTCAACCTCCGTTCCCAGCTATCTCTCAAAAATAGCAGTAATGGATAATATTCAATAAAACGTCGCTGCTTTCATGCCCCCGGATGGTGCTGGCTGTTTGTGCTCCGATAAAATACGATTGATTGCGTTTGATACAATTATTTTGGGGAGTCTCTTCCTCTCTGCTGTCCATCCAGCCTCGATATTTCCTTGGTTGCGACTCGTCCTGGGGGATAGCCAGGGGTCTTCAGGCCACACTGGCTGTGGTCCTCCTAAGCCTGAAGCGAATCCCAAGCATCTCCCTGGGTTATGTTGCCACCGTGTGTCCTAAAACTGGAAATGCTACAGGCACACGTGTTTCCATGGTACGTGTGTGCGTGTATGTACATACATATAGATATATATATAGCTTTTTTGGTAGTTTAGCGTTGGATACGGGTGTCTTGGTTGCAAGTCTCTCGCAGAGGAGATGTTTGCGTTGATATCCGTGGGTTATCGTGATTTCGTCTCTTCTGGCCATTTCTCGGCCGCTCCGTTTTCCCGAGGATGGAAACACGCTGAAGGCAAGTTGAGAGGAGCAAAGCAAGAGCAAGATGCCCAAGAGGGTGGACAGCAGGACCTGCAAGGCAAGGAGAAGGCTTTGCTCAGCTTGGAAAAGCGAGAGATGTGTTGCGTCTTCCTGAAGCTAAAAGGCTGTTGCCAGGAGGACAGGGCTCGGTTGTCCTCCATGTCCCCCCCCCTCAGGGGACACAAGGCGATGGAGAGAAGTTAATTTGCGGAGGAGATTGAGGTTAAGCATTAGGAGGGACTTCGGGGGCGGCGCGAGGTGGTGGCAGCTCCTTCGCCGGCGGTTTTTTGGGAACATCTGCCAGCTCTGCCACCGGCGCCGGGTGGGGAGTGAAGTAGGTCACCTTTCAAGGTCCCTTCCCAGCCCTACATCGGGAGGGCTGTCGGGGGGGGGATCGAGCTGACGGCTGGGACCTACTCCATTTAGCGCAACGTTGAACAGCCTGGCAGGCTGCAAACGTGACTGGGCTGTCCCTGAGTCACGTCGGGTGACACAGCCAGGGAGGCTGCTGTCATCCGTGGGCAGCTGAGCGAGCAGAGAGGGAACAGCGGCTCTGCTCCCCTCGGGCTGCCATCTCTCTCGCTCCCTTGCAGGCAAAGCTCACCTGAAGAAAGCTATCATGAAGCACGAGGAGGCCATGAGGATCCATGGCTTATGCAAGATCCTGCGGAAGATGGACATCCTCCAGGAGGTCCTCTCCTTCGCCCACAAACGGTCACTGAGCAAGTACTCGGAAATTGATCACGAGGAGGACTTCTTCGAGACAGGGGATGCCCCTGACATTCACCGTAAGTGTTTCTTTGTTTTTTGGGGGGGTGGGAGGGGTGGGCTGTGGCAATTTGTATGGGATGGGTAACTCCATGGTGAGTTTGTGGCATGTTGTTGTGGACCAGAGCTCCCTGCACAGTGGTGAAACATCACGGGTGGGTAGTGGGAGCTCCAGGCTGTGTGTCTGGCAGCTGCCTGAAAAGATCCTAGCTCTTATGGGTCACATCATCCTTTCTTGGGGACCATTACCTGACCCCAGCCTATGTGCTTTTCTCTCCCTACCACCAGCCAAAACGCTCCAGAAACCAGAGATAAAACCCCCCAACTTCTCCCAGGTGAAGGTGACTGACCTCTTCCACAAGCTGGTATGTACAGCTACGGGATGGAGGTTGCCCCGGGGGAGCAAGAGATCTTCTCCTCCTCCCCTGTAGGCTCTGTTTGCCTGGTTTCCTTCCTCCCTGCAGCCTCTTCTCCCTCTCCCCGTGCAGCTTCTGTGTCTGCAGGCAGTTTTCCAAGGAGAACCAGCCGCCTCCTCTCAGGCAGGGACCTGTGCAGAAGGAGGGGTGGGAGGGCACAGATGTGTCTCTGTGAGACCTAAATGGGTCGTGAAGCTCCTCCGGTGCATGGGGAAGAGGGGCACAGGCATTTTGGGTGGAATTTACCCAAGAGGGACTGAAGGGACCCTGTAGAGGAAGCTTTTAGGGGCAACAGAGCAGGATGGTGCCAGCTGAGAGGCACCAGGAAAAACCCACCAGACCTTTATCTCTATCCTCTTTAGGTTTAGAGGGTCCTGGGGAGAGAGGCTGAGTTTTGGGGCTGCTGTGGGACCTGGCTGTGCTATCCCCATCCCCCAAACACCCCAAGGGCTGCATAGCACCTCAGGGAGAGATTTGGCATCTCTGCTTTTTGAACAGCCCCGGGGCAGGCAAGTACATCCTGCTCCTGTTGGAACAGGAAAGCAGTAAAGACATGAAAATTGGAATGATCTGGTGGGGATCTGACCCCGAAGACCCTGTCCCACTGCCTCATACCCTGCTGATGGACCATCCCAGCCAGCCTGCAGCCCCCAGAGCCAGGCAGTGGTGACAAAACCTCAACCCCCAGCGTCCCTCCTTGGGTGATGGTTTGGGGTTTTGTTTCCCAAGAGGGAAATTAAGGAGCCAGATATTCTCAGTGGAGCTTTCTGTTTGCTCCAGGATTAGAGTGTTTGAACAGGGAGTTCCAGCTCCTTGACTGTACCCAGATCTCCTCCTCTTGCCTTGCAGGAGTGGGGCAACACCAGAAGGATGTCTAGACCTAAGCAGAGGGATGGACCAGAGATCTCCTGAGGTCCTTCCCAACCCACACAAGGCTGCTGCTGCTCATAGAGCTAGTGGCTGACATGGGCTTTTAAGCACTTCTACCTTTATAGTGCATTAATCTGCGGTTTTGGGCATGCAGGAAGGGTAAAACACTGAGAAAAATCAAAATCACATCCTTAGAGAAATGCGAGAGGCTTTTTTGCTCTGCCTTCTCCCCATCAGAGGGTTTCTTGCAAGGTTGCATGTCCCCCAGGAGATATTCTTGCACTGAAAGGTGCTTTCCACGTTTTTGCCTTCTCCCAGGGGCCCCTCTCGGTTTTCTCAGCCAAAAACAAGTGGTACCCAGCGCGGAGAGTCCACCTGCGGAGAGGAGAGAATGGTTTTGGCTTCACGCTGCGAGGAGACTCCCCCGTCCTCATCGCTGGTGTCATCCCAGGGGGCTGCGCTGCCGTGAGTACCCCAGGCTCTTGCTGTCCCCCGTGGGGATGCTGGAAGTGATGTGTCAGGGGTTGCCTCGAGGGGCCACCAGGTGGTTTTAGATCTTAACACTGTTGGTAACTGCGCATCGATGTGCTCAGGTGGAGACTCGGCCCTGCCGGATCTCAGCCCTGGGCTTGCAGATGGGTGGCATGAAAGAATCGAGATAGAGATATATATTTTTAGAAGACAGCTAAGGCAAAAAATACGGATGTTAGCTCAGTTTTTAACTGCTGGCAGCCTCTCTTTGGCAAGTGCCCAGCTCTCTTCTTCCCCATTTTGGGACCTGATGGTGGATGGAACAAGATGGCAAGTCTGAAACGGGCATTATCTCAGTGAAAACTCACTGTATGGCCTTTCTGATGGATCAGGAGCAGCACTGTTTTCCAGCAGAAGCTTGCTGGACCCTCCTGGTGGGACAGCCAAAAGATCTTTCCCCTCCCTCAGCATCAACCTTGCCATCCAGAGCCCAGCATCTCTGTAACAGAGATGCATCAGGCTCATACCCATTTTTGGGAGACTAAAATTTTCTTATAGACAACATACTGTCCATATCCGGACCACAGCTGTGTCCCCTGGGCTACTGAAATTCAGTGCACCCATCTGGGGTGGGATTGGTCTCCAGATAGACACTGAAATCATAGAATCATTGAATGGTTTGGGTTGAAAAGGACCTTAAAGATCATCTTGTTCCAACCCCCTGCCCTGAGCAGGGACACCACTCACCAGACCAGGTAGCTCCAAGCCCCCTCCAACCTGTCCTTGAACATTTCCAGGGATGGGGCAGCCACAGCTTCTCTGAGCAACCTGGGCCAGGGTCTCGCCACCCTCACAGCAAAGAATCTCCTCCCAAGATCTCATCTTAATCTCCCCTCTTCCAGTGTCAAACCCTTACCCCTTGTCCTATGGTTCTACTCCCTGATCAAGAGTCCCTCCCCAGGTTTCCTGGAGCTCTTTTAGGGACTGGAAGGGGCTGGATGACCCCTGAAGAGAGGTTAGAGGATGCTGGATGTCAAGCAGGGCCATCTCCAGCAGCTGGAGAAGACATCCTTGGTCTGTAGAGCATCCCACTTTTCTGTCCATGCTGCACAGCAGATGTAGCTGTGAGTGACAGTGGGTGTTATAGCCCTGCCATGTAACAGGTCTCACTGAATCCCAGGGCTGAGGTGATTCTGTCCCTCTACTCAACTCTGATGAGACCCCACCTGGAGTCCTGCATCCAGTGCTGGAGTCCTCAGCACAGGAAGAACATGGATCTGTTGGAACCTGTTGGGGGCCACTGAGATGCTGGGAGGGCTGGAGCCCCTCTGCTGTGAGGACAAGCTAGGAAAGTTGGGGGTGTTCGGCCTGGAGAAGAGAAGGCTCCAGGGAGACCTTAGAAGCCCCTTCCAGTCCTGAAAAGGGCTCTAGGAAAGCTGGGGAGGGACTCTTGATCAGGGAGGGGAGCCATAGAAGAAGGGGTAAGGCTTTGACACTGAAAGAGAGGAGACTGAGATGAGATCTCAGGAAAAACTTCTTTGCTGTGAGGGTGGTGAGCCTGGCTCAGGTTGCCCAGAGAAGCTATGGCTGCCACGTCCCTGGAGAGGTTCAAGGCCAGGTTGGATGGGGCTTGGAGGAACCTGGTCTGGTGGGTAGTGTCCCTGCCCGGGCCAGGGGCGTTGGACTACGGGATCTTTAAGGTTCCTTCCAACCTGAACCATTCTATGATCTCTGCAGGACTGGGATCTTTGGGGTGAAAAGGACACTGAGCAGATATATGCAGCAGCATCCGTGAGCTCAAATGTGTGCATCTTCTCTCTTCCCCTGCAGGGAGCTGGCCTGAAGGAAGGAGACTACATCATCTCAGTGAACGGCAAAGACTGCAGGTGGTCCAAGCACGCTGAGGTGGTGCAACTGCTGAAGAGCACCGGGGAGGAGGGAGTGGAGATTGGTGTGATAACCCTGCAGGGCTCAGAAGGCCCAAAAGCCGTAAGTCTTCTCCCAAACCGTAGGTGGGACACTGCAGAAGAGGTTCCCCGGTGTCTTGCTTCCAGGCTGGAGGTGTGTGGCTGAAGCCGGGCATCACATCTGCTGCTGCCTTGGCTTCATCCTTCTCTCTGCTCCCCTTCCCAAACAGGTGGACAAGAAGGCAGCGGCTATGTCCTCAGGTGCTGGACTGCAGAAGAGCAACAAGGAGAACAACCGAAAGAGCCTGATGAACAGCAAGAGCGCCAGCACGCTGCTGGTCTGGAACAAGAAGAGCAAGCGGAGCAAGAAGAGCACCTACAGCGTCCCCTTCTCCGCAGTGGGAGACAATGAGGCCATGTACTGAAACGGCCACCGGGCTAGGACATGTCCTGCAAGCCCCGGGGCTGGTTGCCCGTGAACCCTCACAAGCCCCCAGTGGCCTGTCCAGGTTGTGCTGGTGTCAGTGCTGCCAGGAACCCCCAGGAACCCCCTGCCCCCGGGGATGTGCCGCTGGTCGGATCCTCTCCGAAGAGGCGAGCGATGCACAGCACCAGACCACCCTCTCCCAACTCCTGCCTGAAGTGATCCTCAGCTAAACCATATGGGGAAACACCAATTTAGTCTTCATTTTTAAAGCTTTTGGGGGCTTTTTGTTTGGTTTTTTTTTTTTGCTCTTAAAGTGTCGGGGAGGGGGGAGCTGTACTTCGGTATAACTCAGGGGATTGGTTTGTGTCTTCTGCTCAGTGCGAGGAGCGCCCAAACCAAACCCTAGCCATTAAAGCAAACACTGCAACCTTCTTTAGCGTCTCCTAAGCTTTCTCTGCAAGGTAGAAGATGGCATCGCTGCTGACAGAGCTGGATTGTTCAGCAGCTCCAGCTGGGGGTCACCTCCCACTCCCCTTTTTTGGGAGAAGAGATAGCGTGGGCACTGATGGCTCATGGTGACCCCATCTCGGGGTCCAGCACAGACTCGCCTGGGCAGTGCTGGGCTGGGTGTCTCTGCCACGGCACCAGTTAGGATGAGTTTGACCTTTTCTTCTTTTTTTGTGCTTTTTGGGTTTAGGTTTGGTTTTTAATGGACACCCAGCAAATAGAGCCCAGCTGCGGAGCCTGCTGCTTCGGAAGAAAAGGGAAAGACTTAACGTGCATTTGTTGTCTCGCTTTTTTTTTTTTTAATCAGTAGAGGTGGATTGCCCTAAATATGTGAGTAGATTAATAGCTAAGAGCCTTGGGTTTGGGTGGTTTTTTTTTCCTCTTTCCTTGGTATGAGATTAAAATTCCAGGAAGATAGCTCCTCCAGATTATTAAACTACTAAATTTGTGCTAGTATTGGATCTTGCACACGTTGCTAATACCCTAACACTGTGCTGTCAGCATTTGTACCCGAGCTGGGCTGATGGATCCATACATCTTGGTAATTGTACTGGAAATGCTGGGAGACTCCGAATACGCTCTTAGATATATCGGTGAAATTTCCTCAGTCCCATTTCTGCCTCCTGCGTTAGTATTATTCTTTTTATTTCTTTTTTTTTTTTTAAATTCTTTTTCTGAAGGCTTAAAGAGCTGTCTGGTCTTTCAGTGCTTGGATGATCTTGGTAGGTATAAAATACCCTTCAGAGATGAGATTGTATTTTTGTACTTTGGAAGATCGTGACAAGTGTGTCGCGGTGGTTTAACGAGGTGAAAGGCGCGCTGGCAGCGGGACGTCGTCGCGAGAGCGTCATCCCCCACCACCACCCCGGGGGGTTTGTTACTGTGACTTCTTCTTGGTGGCTCTGCCAAGCTTTCAGCCCCACTTTTATTGATGGAGAAGGAAAAGATGGGTTCTAACTCTGCCTTATTGACCAAGAAGCCTCTTTGTAGACCGAGACGTCATCAGACCGGATTTACAGACCCGCCTGCCTCCACCGGACCATCTGTTAGGCTTTTTTTCTGACATAATCTCGCCAGCTGCTTGGTGGGGGAGTGGGAAGGGAAGGGGGTTAGGTTCAATGGAAAGGCCACCTTGCTGTGAAAGCACCCCAGCCACATCTTCCCCCCCCCCCCAACCCCAACNCCAATCCTAAACACATTGTCGATGCGGGCCGTCTCCAGGCCGGAGATGGATTTCTGGAGAAGAAGCGTGGAGAAGCAGCGAGCCTGCGTCACCCAACTCCTCCACTGAGTTGGTGTTTTCTGCGAGTTTCCCTAACAACAGTGAGTTTATCTTGGGTTTGTTTTTTTTTCTTTGTTTGTTTGTTTGGGTGTTGTTTTTTTTTTAATTTGTACATGGACTCACACCTTTTATCGATTAAAAAGCACTGATTCAAAACCGTTTCGTGGCGTGCGTCTCTGTTGTGAATCGCAGGTGGAATTGGTCCACCAGCCATGGAGGTGAACAAGCCCTGCACTGGGCTTGCCAAAGGGGTTGATTTGGGGGTCATTTTTACCTAAATCTGGAGCTGTTGAGGTTGGGAGAGATCATTTGGCTGTTGTACAGCCTGATCCAAGGCACACTCAGCACCTCAGTGTCCAGATCATCCTGACACCTCTTGGAGAGCTGTGGTCTCCATCTGGAGAGTGTGGTGTAATGGGAGCCGGTGGCTTTGTTGCACGAGTTATTTCACAGAAGTGAGGTTGCTCCTCAGGTTGGATTCCATGGGGGCTTTTCTCCTGGGAAAAAATAAAGGGGGGGGGGGACACGACGACACTGTTAAATAAAATAATATTTGCTTCACGCAGCATGTTTTATTTTCAAGGTTTGAGTTTCCAAGGTGTTTTCCAACAAGGATTTCCAAATCCCTTGTTTTTGGAAGACCACATCAATGGGAATGAAGGTATCACCCACGCTGGAGGAGCTCATCAGTGGCTGGTAAACAGCAAAGCCTTGATGTGGGACAATCCCCTACCTCATTTTCCCTTGCGGGGCTGGGGGGGGCTCTGTGTCTATGTATCACTGGGCCCCACCTCCTCACCATCCTGGGTGGGTGACCAAACCCGTGGCTGTGGGGCTGGACCATAGGTCCTGGCAGCCAGGCAAGTCCCTCGCTCAGAGATTGTGCACCCCAACTCATCCTGCAGGAGGTGAAAGGACAGAGAAACTCCTCCTCAGAGGCACAGCAGTGGGTTTAAACCCCCTCAGATGGGAATGAACCAGGGCCAGTGCTTTCAACATTGGGTTAATATATGATCTAGTGGGAGATGTCCCTGCCCATGGCAGAAGGCTTGGAACTTGGTGATCATTAAGGTCCCTTCCAACCCAAATCATCCCATGATTCCATAAAAGGGTGGTAGTGAGCATTTTTTTTTCACCCATCTACTGTAAAATGGCCTCTGACTTCTTTTTGGACATATTTTCAGAATTTAAGGTGTTCAGCCTTTCATCCAACCTCCTGTTCCCTGCAGCAACCTCAAAGCCCTACCAAGGATTTTAAGCCACCCACGGTAAGTTGTTCTGCTGCAAGTAGATCCTGTTCCCACCTACATTTGGTGGATGTGGGAAACTCGTGACTCCGTAGCCAGGATCGCCTCCCCCTCTAATGATGTGTATTCAGATGAGATCTGTGTTCCATCAGCAAGAGCCTGGTGGTCCCTCACTCCTTGCTAAGAGATGATAGAGCTGGATCTTTCTATGCTTATCTTCTCTATCTGCACCAGGAGGTGAAGGGGTCCTGTAGGATCCTGCTGGTGGGATCTGACATGGGTAGAAAGCACAAGAACTATTGCAAAAACAGCTTTACAGTAACTAAGAACTTGAGGTTCTCTCCAACCTCTATCCCTGTGGAGAGGAGCTACAGGTGGGCCCAGGAGCCGAGGCCATGTATGACGTTCCTCAGTCTGGGCATCCTGAGCTGGGACCAGTTAATGCAGCTCTTAGGGGCATCTTAGGACCAGAAAGGAGGTCTAATGAGGGTTGATTTTTATTCCTTGTTGTTTTCCAGGGCCCTGGAGATAGAAAACTGTGATGTCCACCATCCTGAAAATCCCCATCAGGGAGAGCTCAGCGATACTACAGGGCTTCAGCCCTATTTCCTACCTTTGAGGCTGAATTTTCCTTCTCATCAGAGCTTCACGCTCGATAATAAAATCTCCTGGCCCATATATCAGCTCTTCCAGCGTGGTAGGAAGGTGTTTTGATTTTCCCCTCCATTAAGTACACAGTGGTTCTCTTAATAGAAGAGGAGAAGGTACCAGGTGGTGTCAGGAGCCATGGCTTTGCTCCTGCCTCCTTGCTTCACGGCTCGTTGACGCCGTAACCCTTAATGGCTCCACTGGAGCTGTTGCTGGCTACAGATTAATGCTCCTGCCTGTCCCTGGGGACAACAGAAGGAAAGCAGCTACAGAGCTGATGGGTCCCCAGCTCTGGGGTGGTTTGATGCTGGGACACTGACTCTGTGTAAGGTGCTGTCACTGCTCGCTACACTCAATTAGCAATTTATTAACGGGATCAGGCCCTAAATCAGGTGCTTCTTTTGAAGGACTCTGGGTCAGGAGCAGATGAGTGGGGTCATCTCAAAAGGATAGGGCAGAGAAGACTTTTCCTGCACCTAGGAGGAAGAGCAGTGTTGCTGCTTGGTCCCTTGTCCAGTGCTCACTCCATCCCACTGAACTTGTCTTAGAATCATAGAATAGTTAGAAGGGACCTTAAAGACCATCCAGTTCCAACGATCCTGCCATGGGCAGGGACACCTCCCACTAAACCAGCTTGCTCAAAGCCCCATCCAGCCTCAGACCCATGTCCCACCTTAGCCCTCCCAAGCCCGAGGTGTGGAGTGGGGTGCCCACTGCCACTCTCCCTTCCAGCCTGAGCCCACTGGAGGGCAGCAGCACCCCGTCCAACGCACCCGCTCCTCACAACACCGGCCCCCGGCATCTGACCAGCGAGGTTGGCACCCCGTCGCCTCGTCCTGCTACCCAAAGGTGAGTAGAAGTGTCCCTGGGTGCCTTGGAGACCAGCATAGTGCAAACCAGTGCATAAAAAGGACTTTTTAACCCTATTTCCTGCAACGTCCTCATGGGGAAAGTGTGCAAGTCATAAAGCCAAGCGTCTTGGTGCAGCACCCTCTGGGGCAGAGCACCCTGAGTTCGTAGCAGACTCATGGATCCTGTAAAGGAAGGGGTGAAGTTTTGCTGGGAGCACCCATCCTTGCTCCTACAAGCTGGCCCTCAGGCCGTGCTGGGGCTACTCTTGGGGGAACTTGTTCCCTTGGGCTGATCCCCAAAGTTTTGCCAAGGTGGTCTCTGACATTTGGAAGGTCCTCTCTTCGTGTCAAGGCGTTGGGGGTTCCAGAGATGAGATCAGTAGGTCCGGGAGCTGGTGGAGATGCAAAGTGGCAAAGTTGCACTAGAGGGCAGAGTCGGTACACGCTGAATCCTGCTCCCCACAGCCCAGCCAGTTCTTCGTCACCCCAAGCCACCCCAGCACAGGGTGGGACAGTGCTCGAGTCCCATATTGTCACATACCCCCATGCACATAGCTCCATGCACATGACTCTGTGAGAACTAATCTACATACTCACACCCAAGTCAGCTCTTGCTCCAGCAATTGCCTCGATGCTGCCTGGCAGCAAGTCGCCTTGCTTCTGCCCAGTGGGCAAAGTGCTGCTGGGAGAGGAGGGAAAATGACCTGCCACGAGCCCGGACCTGTCCCCAGGGCCCGTCATTTTCAGCTACTTCCTACCAGGGACAAATGTGGTGGCTGGGATATCCCTCCCCCTCCCTGTGTAGTGGAGTTCTCAACCACCTTTCCAAGCAAAACCACCTTCCCACGCGTGGTTCCATGTGTGAGGAGGTCAGACATGGCCTCCCAGGATGGACCTGGTCTGGCAGCGAGGCGGGCGTGGAGAAGAGACTTGCTTTGATCCCCAGGGCACTATTTCCTGTAGGATATGAGTGTTTCTGAGGGGTCTCTGTTCTGTAGTCCAGAAGAGGATGGAGGAGGATACTGGTGCTCTAATGGATTCATCCTCAGAAGTTCTCCTGAGATGTTATGGGTCATCTTTTCTAAACCAGTAGCTTTTGCGCATCCCCCTCACTACCCACCCCCTTCCTTATTTCAATCTGCCATTTTTTTTATCCTGGACAGAGTAAAAAACTGCCCCACTTTGGGACTTGCAACCCCATATGACAGCCTACTCCTGACCACCTCCTTGCAATAGCAGCAACAAGAGATGGGCAAGTTTCCACCACAGCATAAACTCAACTGGCATAGGAGACTGCAGCCAGAGCAGTGATGTAGGACTTCTGCAAACTGCAGGATGCACTGGGAGGCCAGTCTGGGTCTAACACCAAGCAATGAGGTCAAGATGTCTATGGCATTGGGCAAGGAGATCATGCTGTGATAAAGGAAGGTCATGTTATGGAGCAAAGCAGATGTGCTATAGGGCAAGGAGGTCATGCTGTGATGAAGGAGGGTCATGCTGTGGAGCAGGAGGATCATGCTAGAAGGCAAGAATGTCATGCTATGGAGCAAAGGGGCAATGTCAAGGATATCACGCTTTAGCACAATGGGGTCATGCTATTGAATAAGAGAGTCATGCTGTGGACCAAGGCCAGGCTGGATGGGGCTTTGAGTGACCTGGTGGGAGGTGTCCCTGCATGTGGCAGGGGTGAGGGGTGGTGGATTTCAATGATCTTCAAGCTCCCTTCCAACTCTAACCATTCTGTGATTCTATGATGCTAAGTGTTGTGCTATGGAGCAAGAGGGCCATGCTATAGAGCAAGGTAGACATACTACAGGGCAATGGGACTATGGACCAATGGTGGTCATGCCTTGGGGATAAGGGGATTTCATGACCCTGGTCTTCAGTGGGGATCCCTCATGGCTTGGAGCAAGCCCAGATGGGGGGATTTCACTCTGCATTGCTGAATAAAGCATCTAGGCCAGGCAGGGTTGTGCCCTTCCATTAAGCCAAGCCAACAACCTGCATGACCTTCTAGGAGCTGTGGGTCCTGCTCAGCTCCTGGGGACTGGAATAAACCCTGCAATGTATGGAGAGACCCTTCTCTGCAGCACCCAGAGGCAAAAATGTAACTCAGAGCAGTGGGGTGCATCTCTCCCACTTTCTCTCCTGCCACGGACCAACTCCTGCCATGCCCCGAGACTCTCCCAACAAACTCACCTCATTTTTTATCTCATCTCAGGACCAGTTCTCCTCTTTCTTCCTGTGATCACAAAAGGCCTCCTTCACCAGGGCCCAGTCTTTAATGGGAAGTAGAGAACTGAGCCGTTCGGAAATGGCTCCTGAATCTTTAATAAAGCAAACATTGCCTGGGCCATAAACATATGATGACAGCAACAGAGGCTCTCAAGCTTATTGCCTGGCCGCTAGTTCTTTACTTAACTCTACCATAATGGCTTTAATAGCCCGGGAGGGAGCTGAGGTGAAAGTCCTATTAAAAAATGTATTTCCGAATTTAATTGAGGCTCCATCTGTGGGGAAAGACAGAGGAGAGGTCGCTCCACAAGAGAGCTATGAAAAAAAAAAGAGCTCTCTCCACCTTCTTCTCGCTCCTACCCTGCCTGTTTAGAGCCCAGCAACAAATCTCACCCCAGCTTGTGGCCTGGTGGCAGGACCTTCAGAGAGTTCCCTCCCTGGGGGAGAGCACCAGCACCCTGGGGCTGGCACTTACATGAGAGGAGGCAACCCCACTTCATCCCGGTATTCCGCGGTGGCCTCACCAGAGCTACAGCCTGGGTGATTGATCTGAGTGTCTCCCCACCCACCAAACCTGCACTCTGCCCTCCAGTTGTCCCTCAGTCAGTCCAGCTACTCCCACAGGTTCCTAGACACCTGGTCCTATATATATATGTATATATGTACACATACTCGTATACATGCATATACGCATCAGCATCATCAGGTTTTTTTGCCCCAGCCCGTCAATATCCATTCATCCAGCCCCCCATCTATTCATTCACCTCATTCACATCAGGCTATCTATCCACCTACCTACCTACCTATTTATCCATCTATCTCTCCATCCATCATTCAGCCTATCCATCTATCTGTCTACCTCTCCATCCATCTACCCATTCATCTATCTACCAGTCCATCTATCCACCTATCTACCCATCCATCTACCCATCTATCTATCTAGCAGTCTATCTAAATATCTATCCACCTCTCCATCCTCCCATTGATCCATCTATCCATCCATCTATCTCTCCATCTCTCCTGTCACCCAGCACTGAGCTTTTCTCCATCCAGAGAAGCTTTGTGCACTGAAACCTTTGGGACCTTTTAAAGAAGTCACCGGGGATGACCCCAGCACTCCAGACTGATATTCCTAATTAGATAATTAGGAAGAAATTCTTTCTTGTGAGGGTGGTGAGATATTGGAACAAGTTGCCCAGGGAAGTTGTGGATGCCCCATCCCTGAAGGTGTTCAAGGCCAGGCTGGATGAGGTTTTGAGCAACCTGGTCTAGTGGGAGGTGTCCCTGCCCAGGGCACAGGGGTTGGAACTAGATGATCATGAAGGTTCTTTCCAACCTGAACCATTCTATGATTGACTGGGAGACATCCCTATGCCCTGGATCACCACCATTCGGTGCTAGACACCCTGAAACAGGGTCATTTCTCCCCATCTTTCAGAACATGGATGAATAAAGGGACGAACAGACAAGAAAACGGGTGGATAGCAGATAGGGAAAGGTGGAATGAAAGAGGGAACAGTTGGGATCAGGCCAGAAGACATCCTTGTGTGCTCAAACCATGCCAGTGTGTGGGCTTGCTAGCAGCCACTCTAATTATTGATGAAGAAGAGAAGGAGAGGAGGAATTCACTCCTTCTTCCACCCTCTTCCTGCATCCCCTCCTGGCAAGCATCACCCTGAGTCAGCAGATCTGCCGAGGTCACGCCACCCGCTCTATTAATTGGATTAATAAAGATGTACGTCATTGAGGTAATTACCTGCTAATTGGGGATGACAAGGTTGTCAGGTTTTGTCCCTCGAAGGGACAATTTCCCGTCCCTGGCCCTCCCCTTTCCCAACACGCACCAAGTCAATCACATTAATTAAAAATCAGAGAGTCCATAACCTTGCACTGCCAAGCCCTGGGGAAACGGCTGCCTCCAGAGCCATGTGGCAGGGCAGGGTGGTGGCATCTGCCACCTCCGGCCACCAGCTCAGCTGGGGAGCACAGTCCAGGCTTCTGGCACCCAGGAAACAAGTCCAGTTGGAGGAGTCTCAAAGGTCCTCCCCTTCATCCCTCATTAACCCCTTGCCAATGCTGCAAGGTGTCGAGAGGAGACACACAGATGCTGAAACCAGGATCAATGACTATATTGACATGCAGCACCTCAGATGCCATAGTATCCAGGAATATAAGATGCTTGACTTCAGCTGCAACCCCTCCCAGAATACAAAGGTACCCCTTTCAGACAAAGAAAAGCTCATTGGAAATGTTTTGTTTAAAAAACAAAACAAAATAAAAAAAATCCCCAAGGAAAGAGCTCAGCTTGATGGGAAATATCTCAGTGATGAAACATTTCCATTCTGCCAAAACTTTCCCTGCCCTTCCCCTGAAGCGAATCCCTGCTGTCAGATGATGGCTGTAAATTGTTTCTGCTTCTCCCTTAGCTCCTGCCATGGTGGGGATGGCCAACGTACATCCAATCCTGTTCCCCTGCCCTAGGGCAGCTCTGGTGCTAAGCCCTGCACAGCTGGATGCTGGATCCTGCAAGCCTTATGCAGTAACCTGATGCTCTGCACAGCTGGATGCTGTTCTGTGCTAGGCTGGGGATGTGTCCTGCACAAGGAAGAGAAGCCTTACGCAGCTGGATATGGCTCTGGCATGGCTGGATGCTGAACTTCGCACATCTGGATGTTGGGAGGCCTGATTCTGAGCAGTGTGTGGACTGGTGCTGAGTGTCACACAGGTATGAAGAGGCTGGTACAGCTGGATAGTGCATCTTGTGTATCTAGATGCTGAGCTCTGCACATCTGGATGGTGCTCAGTCTGGTGCTGAGCTCTGGGGAGGGGTGGGTGGGGGGTGCTGAGTCCTACACAGGGATTGAGAGGCTTCCATAGCTGGATAATGAATCCTGCACAGCTGGATGCTGAGCTCTGCATAGGAATCTGGAGCCTGGCACAGCTGGATACCAAACCCAGCACAGCTGAGTGCTGAGCCCTGCACATCTGGATGCTGCATTGCCTGGGAGGGAGACGGGTGTAATGAGATTGTGCAGCCTCAACACCACTGCAGCCCTGGAGTGCCAAGATTTGGGGATAACGAACTTGGGCTTAACGAGGAGGCAGGGGGGCCGCTCCCACAGCAGGAGTCCAGCAGTAAAAAAGGCCGAGGGGCTTCGTGGGGAATCAGTCCTGCCAAAACCAACACGATTGCCACAATTTCATTTTTTACTGCTGCCTGGCAAAGCTCAAGAATTAAAAGCAAGTGGCAGAACTGGGAAGCTGTGGGGTTCAGAACCCATTTCACCCAGTGGCAACCACTGGTTGGGCTTGGACAGTGCTCTTGGGCCCTGTAAAAAACAGGGAGGAGGGTTGCGTGGCTTGCGGGGGCCCTGGAGGGGTGATTTGCTTGGAATCAGTTTAGCCCTGTGTGAAAATTTGGCTTTTCCCATGTCTGGATGTCTCAGCCCTCCGGATGAGCCACCAAAATCTTGCCTGCTGTTGCTTCCTTGGTTGATGGAGAAGGGAAACTGAGGCACGTGGGGTCAGCTGGCATGGATGGGTCTGCTCCTGCCCCTTATCTTCCCTAATCTCCAGGTTGAGGGATGATGGGAGGTGGCATTTCCTCAGCTGCTTATGCGATATAGCAAAATCATTTAATCCTTGCTGAGCCAAAATCAGCCTCCCTGCCCAGGCCCTGCAGTGTGGAGAACACAGATATTAAAGTGTATATTAAATTGCTTGAACAGCCATTAAAAATTGCCATACATGTGTAATGCTACTAAGCTAATGTTTCTACAGAGACCTGAACTTCTTAATTACCCGATTTGGGGCGTGTTTACTTTCTCCTGACTTTTTTTTTGGGGGGGTGGTCTTTTATTTAAATTAGGCTGAAGCCAATGCAATTATTCCTATGATTTAAAATAAAGCTGTAGCTGGGAGGTTGGCGTTTTTACCGTGGCCTTTTTCCTTCCATATTCCCAGTGAAACGCTGCAGGCATCGTGCTGTGCTGATGTTATCTCCACTGAAACCCGAGAGAAAGGAGTGGAAAAGAAGTCAGGGAAAGAAGGAAAGTCTGAATTTCTATCCTGGTTCCGGGACAGATAGAACAGATGATGCATCAGAAGACTTGAAAGAAGGTTTTTGATCCTTCCCACCAAGAATCTGGCCGTTCAAAGGGGTCTGGGCTCTCCCTTCTGTGTTTTCTTCCAAGGCAAGAAAGGTAAACGATGAAAACATGATTAGAGGGCAGAGATCAGCACAGGCTCAGGAAGCCTTTGAGCAAAGGCTCATCCCCAAAGGATGCACCCACCTGCCCCGGGCAAAAAGGCAAATAGAGAAGAGCCAGCAGCACTTTGTTCTCCACATCCCTCTGGGGACACCTGCAGCGGAGGAGGAGGAGGAGGAGGAGGAGGAGGCCAGACTGATGTCACATGTCACGGGGCTCATAATGACCTCTCTCTCTGCTTTTTAACCCCAGTTCTGGTCTAAGTAGAGCAGGAGATGCCGAGCTGAGGCCAGCGGGTGCGGAAGGAGGGTGATTACTCGAGCAATAAATCAGCAGCGCGGGGCTGATGATATAATAATGGCGATATGATGTCATCTCAATCCTGCCCATTGATTTTTTTTCTTTTTTTTTTCTTTTTTTTTTTTCTTTTCTTCACTGTGAACTGGCTTTTCCCATCCATTACCCTGCCCAAGTCCACACCAAAGCTGCTGCTGCTGCAGCTCTTTATATCCACAGTTATTGACTGAGCCTCAGCAGCGTGGCTACAGTGGCTAAGAGCAGTGCTTGCATGGGGTGCAGCACCCTGGGTGTCCCCCTCACCGGGGACACCCCTGCTGAGGCACCAGGATGATCCTTGTGAATCGTCAGAGTGGTACAGTTGGTCTCTTAAACCTTACCCGCAGGGAACAGGAGAGTCTTGGCTCACAGCTGGTCTGGGACTTTGTGTAATCCTTGGTCCATGAGCTGTAATCTTCTTTCTGTCCTGTCCTTGCTCTTCCCTCCCTTCTGCTGCTGCAGGTGAGAAAGAAACGTCTCCCAGGCCTGGCAGGCAATATCTAAATTCACATCTAAGGCAAGAGGAGATAGGAAAAGGCTAGATCTCAGCTGAAACCAATGGAAGTAAATCAGCACATCCCCTTGGTGGTGGCATTTATAATATCCTCAAGCCCTGACTGGGTGTTTTGGCACCCACGATTCAGCGGAACCCGACTTATGTAATGTTTCTCCTGGCTGTGGCTGCAGGTTTCAACCCTGCTGTCAACCTTGTCCATCCCTTTGAATGGACTTCCCCATCCAAGTTCAGGTCAACCTTCGCACTGCACAGCTGCTGCTCCATGCCATGAGGACAACCCAAGACTAGGTTTAGCTGGCACCCCACCACCTTCCCCATCACCTTGCAGCATCCTCCCAGGGAGGATTTCCCTGTCCCAGCATTCAGGCTTCAGCAGGAAAAGTACCAGGCAAACCAGCTCCTCCAGAGCAGGCAAGTTTCCATTGGAAATGCAAGGACAAGCATTAATCCTCAGGCTCCGCAGAGTCAGGCTCTGCAAGCAGGGACACAGGCAAAAGGCAGGGAGCCACTCACCAGCCTGATCCTTGACCTGTCACCTTCCCCTGGCCCCACCATCACGCTCTGCCACCCCACAGTCTGTCTCCCTCACCCCTCTGCCAGCCCAAGGGATGGAGGGCAGAGCTGCCCCCATCTCAGATCAAGCTCTGCAAGGGGACAAGGCCCATCACACAATTTGGGGTTGATGCCTGTTAGGGTTTCAAATTAAAAATCTGGAATTAAAAATAGGGATGTGAAGGTCCTTTGTGGCTGGTTTGCAAGCACTGAGTCCATATGCCAAGCCCCAGGGAGCCTATGGGGTGAACCCCACCAGGATGTCCCTGTTCCCCTAGACCCCAGCTCCCCTTATTCCTGTCCCTGTCCCTGTCCCCAGGCTTTCTAAACCTTGGGGAAGGGCTGTGGATACCAAGCTCACCTGGGGAACTGAAAAGTGGTGAGCAAGGAGCAGCTGATGGATCGGCCAAGCTGCTGCCAGCAATTTCATGCAGGGTAAATCCATTTATCACCCCGGCATGAGGAGGAGAGTCACCAGCAGCACAGGCCGCCAGCAGATGAGCACATCTGTCACTGGTGAGAAAGGGCAGGGGGGGGCGGACACTCCAGGGCCTCCTCTGTGCTATAAAAACCCCGGGCAATATCCCAGTTCTCAGGGAGAAGTGGTTGTTTGGGTACGGGGCTGTAGTGGGGTATCACAGTGTGCGATGTCCCATCTTCCTCCCTACCTTAGGATACGACTGATGCTGACAGTGGAGATGGAGATGGGATTTCACACCAGCCAGCACCATGGCTGATGCAGTCCAGAGTGGTGCAAATCAGTAGGCTGGGAAGGGACAGGGGGGCCACACTACAGATGGGACCCACGGGCTCCTGGGTTGCCCACTGCGTTCAGGGCTGGTGTACCCAACCAAAGTCTTTTGAGACTTGTCTCTCCCTCGTGGGACAGAGGCCTGTTGCTGGTAGCAAGGTGCTGCACAGGACTTTCCACCCTGTACCATCTTCTGTTCTGGAGAAAAGCCCCTTTTCTCCACCCTTATAATATATTTTAAAATAATAGCAACACACATTGCTCTGGGAGGCACCTCTTTGCCCCTTCATGTGTCCCCCTGTCCCCTCCTTTTCCCTCACTCTCTGTTGCTGCATTAGACTCCTGTTTACATACCTCCCTGGATAACTTCCAAGGGACAGATTAGGAGCCAGATGGGCACAGGGCAAGGAGGCTGGAGCCCCCTTTCAGCAGTATCTGAGCAAATTCCAGGCAACATCTGAGCAACTTGCCCCCACAGCTCTGTGTGTGTGTGTTTGTGTGTGCAGTGCGTGTGTGTAACATGCCATGAACAGAGCTTTCCTGTGGGTGTGCATGTGGGGCTGACATCTATCTATTTAGATTAGCCGTCATCCATTTAGATGAGATATTAAGAAGAAATTATTTCCTGTGAGGGTGATGAGACACTGGCCCAGGTTTCCTAGAAAAGCTGTGGCTGCCCCCACAGCTGGAGGGGTTCAAGCCCAGGCTGGATGGGGCTTTGAGCAACCTGGGAGGTGTCTCTGCCCATGGCAGGGGGTAGGACTCTTTAAGGTCACTTCCAACCCAAACCATTCTGTGATTCTATCATTCACCTCTGAGCGTGCAAATGGGCACAGGGGAAGATGCTGTGTGTGCAAATCCAGATGCAGAGGTTCTCGTGGAGCCTGCGGGACCCCTCGTAGGACATTTCTTGTGGGTGTACAGGTGCCTCCCTGCACCGGTGGTGTGCAGGGTGTTGCAGCCCAGGCTCCTTTAAGAGGAAGCCGTGTTTCGCAGAGTTAGCACTTTGTAGCGTGTAATGTTAGGGCTGCAGTGGGAATTGCTCTCTGATATTGAACAGGTAAATAAAGCACAGCTTGGAAAAAGCCTTTAGAAATGGGCTGCGTGCAAGGCAGCCTTCCCTGGGGTGTCCTTAACCCGCAGCCCTCCTCTCCACCCTGAGACCACAGTGGGGGGCTACCAACCCCACAGCAGGGAAGTCTGAGCAGCCCTCAATCCTCTTAACCCTTTCCTCATCCCTCTGCATCCTGAGAGCATAAACTCCCCACACAAGACTCAGACCAGGGAGTACAAGACCAGAGAGGTCCAGTTCAGCAGGGTGGTGATGACTAGGAATGGTTCTAGAGACCTGCACACTCTCAGACCTCTCAATTTGTTCCCTCATGGGGCTGTCTTGCTTTAGGAACAGCTTCACAGGAGGAAAATTCTGGTTTTAGGAGACCAGAGCTGTCTGCAGATCATGACCAACACAGCTCCATATCCTGCAGTACCACCACCAAGGGCCATGGGTGTGAACCCCTTCCTGCAACCAAGGCACAGGGTAGGGATGAACCCCATTTCCCAGAACATCCAGTAGCAGAAGGGGGTCTTTTCTGGGAGGAGTCCTGCTGGGAAATTAACCCCAACATCCTGCTCTCTCCATGTTAACAACCCCACTCATTATCCTCCATCTGAGCCCTTCCAGTGAGGTCTTTACCTTGTGCCCATCCATGTTTAACGCAGGGCTCGCTAGCAAAAACCAGGAAGGATTTTTGTGTCATGACCAGGTGTGCATGGGTTTAAACCAGAAGGGACTGTCCCCGCAATGTCAGTGCACAGGTGCCACCACTTGTATTCCTCCAACCCCAAAACCACAGACACACCTACTCCAATTATCATAGAATGGTTTGGGTTGAAAGGGATCCTAAAGATCATCAATTCCAACCCCCTGCCACAGGCAGGGACAACTCTCACCAAACCAGGTTGCTCAAAGCCCCATCCAGCCTGGCCTTGAACCCCTCCACGGACCGGGCATCCACAGCATCTCTGGGCAACCTGGTCCAGTGTCTCACCACCCTCACAGAAAAGACTTTCCTCCTGAGATCTCACCTCAGTCTCCCCTCTTTCAGATTAAAAGCATTCCCCCTCGTCCTATGACTCCACTCCCTCATCAAGAGTCCCTCCCCATGGGTAGCATCCACACACTCATCCCTTCCAATTTGTTGCCCCCCCTCCCCTTTTCTCCACGATCCTACCTTGTTGTAAAACAATTACATCTCCGCTGAAAGGGATTCATGGCTGATAATATGTCAGTTTTTTCACCTCCCCTCTGGGATCTGTTTGCAGCATTATTGCTGTAAGGTAGATGGCCGTTACCACACACCGGGTGGCCCTTACTTGTGGCTTTTGGACAGATTAATGGTAGGTTTCCTTCAGAAATATTAAATGAAAATATTATATTTTTTTTTAAAGAAAAAAATAGAGAGAGAAAAAGGGAAAAAGAAGATGAAAACCCTCTGTAGACTGCATAAACATCCACCTGAAGAAGGAGTTGGGAAATGGGGTTTATTACTTAAGAAGAATTTCCAGGAAAAAAAATGGTATTTGAATGGCTTTTAAAAATCAAAATCCCACTTACCACTTCAAGGCATTATTTAGGCATGTTTCTTAAAAACTAACCAACTGGGTTCATCTGGTTGGCTGCTTTTTTTTTTTTTTTTAAGGTGTTTTCATTTATCCAAAGCTTGGAAGTTGACTTTTCATTTTCTCATTGAATACAGAGAGAATTTCAAGAAAAATAAACACGAATGAGAGAAAACACCACTTGTAGAAAACCCATAGATTTTCACACCCTTACTCCCGAATTTGTAAACTACTTTGCTGGTGCAAAAAGTGGCTGATCTGATCCTGTCTGGGTTTTCAGAGACTGAAAGCAGCGGGTTTCCCCTGTTTATGACTGCCCTGGGGGTGAGAAACAAGTTAGATGGGTGAATGCATGTGTATATTCACCCTTGAGCAGCTGAGAGCTTACCCAGTGCAGAAGTGATGGCTGCCTTGGAGCAGGGGATGTCTGTGAATTCACTCTGGGTTTTTCCACCCTAAACCCAGGGGAAATGATGCATCCATATGTCCAGAGGGAAACTAGCACCTTCTCACCTGAGCTTGCTGCTTTCCCTGCCAACATGCAGCTGCAAGTACAACCAGATCAGCAAAATGAGCACAAACCCCACAAGGATGCTGGTGGAGGGTGGGAGGTGAAGGCACTTGGAGGTGTGATGCCTCTGCTTGCCCCAAAAGCACAGGTGCCCATGGCAGAGCTGTCCCACACCCACCCTCATACATAGGATCCCCATGTGCATTCACAGCTGCCATAAGGACATGGACAGCCCTCAGGAAAGCTGGAGTTACCTGAATCATCAGAACCAGAACATTAGGCATCTTCCCAGATGGAAAGCCTAGGTCTGCAGTGGTCCCAGCTTCTCTGCTTGGCACCTCATTCTGTTTACCAGCTGTTCTCCATCCCAGCTCGTCACCTGGTTCCAACTGAGCAGCTTCATAGCAAGGGTCATCCCTGGACCCTTCTGTCCCAAAGAAATGCAGGTTCAATCCGTCTGTGTCCCAGGGGAACCAAGCTGGTGATGGAAGAAAAACAACTCCACATCCTAAAACCCACTCTTTTTTAGGGCAAAAAGGCATTTACTGTCTCTAGGGTGACACACATCAAGATGGGCTTACTGGAAGGAGCTGGATCCATGGGAAGGGTTCGTACTGGGCTTGACCTCAGTGATACATGTCTTAGTGGAGTCAGGTAAGGACTCCACAAGCACCAGGGCTGGTCAATACGCCTCGCTGCGATCAATGGGCAAGCGGCAGTAATTACATTTCCAAGATCAAATGGGCATATAAATGTTTCATCTGGGGGAACATGGTGTTGGGTGTGTTGGTTTGTTGAGGTTGGATTTTTTTTTAATCTTTTGTTTCTCCTTTCTGCTCATGCTGCGGGCAGCTGAGTGGATCCCATTGCTTGAATCAAGTTGCTGCTAAGGAATGGGAAAGCCTCACCTTGTCACCGCCTCCACAAAATCCCACAGCTCTTCACACGCTGTGGGGGCAATCAGCTGCAAGCTCTCAAGCAGCCTCCCTGCAGCCCTGGCTCCAATGCACAACAGAGACATGAGCAAATGGGAAAGACAAAGTCATGTCTACACACCAGTATATCTTGCCAGGTTCACAGAATCACCCAGGAGTGCCTGGTCTGGCTCTAACCATGCACGAATGATCACCTTCTTACCATCTCCCAGCCTCCCTGAAGGCCCTGGCAAAGAGTTTGTGACTGTTGATGATTAAAGGGATGGACCACCACTCCTATGAAGACAGGCTGAGAGAACTGGAGTTGTTCAGCCTGGAGAAGAGAAGACTCTGGGGAGACCTTATAGTACCTAAAGGGGGCCTACAGGAGAGATGGGGGGGACTCTTGATCAAGAACTGGTGCGATAGGACAAGGGGGAATGGTTTTAAATCAAAGAAGGGGAGATTTAGATTAGGTATCAGGAAGCAATTCTTTGCTGTGAGGGTGGGGAGACCCTAGGCCAGGTCGCCCAGGGAAGCTGTGGCTTCCTCATCCCTGGAGTTTTTCAGGACCAGGCTAGATGGGTCTTTAAGCAACCTGGTCTGGTAGGAGGTGTCCCTGTGCAGGGAAAGGGATTGGAAATCAATGCTCTATAAAGTCCTTTCCAACTCTAACCATTCTATGATTCTAGTTTTGCACCAGTCCAGGGCAGCTGCACTCTGTCTACACTTATACATGTGTCTGTGATGCGGACACATCCCAAAGGACCCGATGGACCTCAGCCGCCACCCATGACACCCACTCCTCCAGCACCACCATGAGAGGCTCTTGACCTCGCTCCTGCCCTGCAGGCTCCTCTGCTGGCAGCTGGGCCTGCTAATTTGTGGGCCAGCAGTACAGACCTTTGCATCCCCATATTGCTTAGCAGCTGGACACATGCCCCAGCAGCTCTGCTGGGAAACATCCTCCCCAGCCACCACCTCTCGCTTCCCCTGCTATCCAACACCAGGCTGTTTTGCACAGCAAAGCAGAAGAAATCTGAGCAGCCTCTGAGGACACAACACAGCCACCTGGATCTGTTTCACCCTGCAGATGAGCCCCAAAAGCATTTCCTTTCTGGATGCTTGAACCCTTTTCTGACACCATCGACTTCCATGCTATGAAGAGCCATCAAAAAAGGACCACAAGAGAAGGAGCTGGTTTCTTCCAGCTCAGGGGATGACTGACCCCATCCATTCTGCTCCTTGTATCTTTTTCTTACCCCTGGTTTCCTGTACTCAGTCATGGGCTTCTGCCAGATGGAGGCAACTGGAAGGTGATTCTGGTGGAGTGCAAGAAGGAAAGCCCCTCCAGACCACATGAAACCTCTTTGGAGGAAGAAGGATAGAGAAGCTTTGAATATCACTTCTGGTGTGCAAGGAGACTGGGAAATGTTTTCCCATGATTTTTCAGTCGGGGGGCGCAGGGTGGAGGGTTGAGGGAGAGGGGGGGAAATCCTGTTTGGCTGCATTTGAGTTGAGAAAGGAGGCTGATTTTGATATTTAGGAAGTCCATTCTCATTCTGCTGATTGTCTTTGACAGCATCATGACACCAGAGATTTAGCGCTCAGCAAAAGAAGGGCAAATATTCCTGTCAAGGATATCAGCACTGTCTGGGAGCAAACCCAGTGCCTTTTTCTTCCCCATCTGCTCATGCTCCAGGCTGAGACTCTCGTGACCCATGTGTGATGCTCCCTGGTGCCTCAGAATCCCTGGCTGATGGATCACTTCAGTCTCCATCCTGAAGGTCACATCTCTCCCTGCTTTTGCAAGAGCACTGGGAGTCCCTGGAGCAAGGACTGGCCCCATGCAGGGCTAGCCCCAGGAGTTGTGGTCCATGGTAAGGGGTGTTCTCAACCTTTTGTTACCTGACCGAGGTGGTCCTCAGCAGGAAGGCAAATTGTCTGATGGGTAGATGGCCCTGAGGTACTTCCAGAGCGTACACACTCACCCAGGATCTACATATCCCAGATTTGTTCCTATACCAGATTCAGGGACAAATCTACCCCAAACCCCTTGCACTTTTTGCTTGTCCTCCAACCCTGCCACACACTGACCACACACCATGCTGTGAGTGTGTGTGACATCCCAGAATCCCAGCCCGCTGTGGCCTCTGCAGGAGCATCGTCCTTGAGACGCCCCCTACAAGGTGCTGAGGAGCCAGTTCCCAAGCTGCTGACTTGGTGTGTTGGCTGTGCTCATGCACGGAGGCATTTTGGGGCCAGCTTCCCCACCTGGGCCCTGGAGCTGAAATCCAACACCAGCTTGACCCTTGAAAAAGGGTGGACCGTCCTATCCCTGCCAGAGAAGAGTTTCACTGCAGAGATCTGGGATGCTGCTCCCAGAGCTCCTGTCTGTGGCACGAGCAGGCCAGGCTTTCAAAACTTTCCCACCCATTTTTCAGACCCACTTGAAACAAGGAAAAGCAGAATGACCTTCACTCTGCACAAACCCCTTTGTGCCTTGATGGTTTTTAGCACTGCCCTCAGTCCATCTACCAACAGCATGACTTTCTCTTTGTCCAAGGACTGGAAGGAGAAGAAAGACCTCTAGAGTATGGGCTCAAACCAGGGCAGTAGGGCCAGTAGAGATAGACACATTTTCCTCTGTTCTTTGACCAAGATGAGTCAACTATTTCAGATGCAAGGCTGAGAACAACCCTCTCATTGCATTTAACTCCAGAACATCCTGTCTACATGCACAGGAGTAGCCTCAAGGCAAGTGATAGGTTCTACCCAGTGCAGAACTAAAGCAAATCTCCTGCTTGCTCCTCCATGGGACGTGCTCCTGCAGCATCTCTAAGCTCAGGAGTGGGAGGAGGAAGAGAGAGGAGGATCCAACAGTCTGTGTGCTACACCTGACCCCACAAGAGATAGGAAATTTATGGGAGGATTCTTGTAGGGCAAATGCTGATGAAGCAAGCCTGAAGAAGCTGAGCTGAGTGACCTGAGTGGGTCCCATCCATCCCTCCATCCCAATGATCTTAAACGTCCCTTCCAACCTGGATGATTCTAGGATTCTATCTCTTTCCAGCTTTCCGGGAGACAAAACTCCCTGGTGCCTCAACCCCAAGGTGGAGATCAGTAGATCTGAGTCACACCTTGATTTTTCTCCTTCCTCCTGCACCCACCAATCTGTGCCCATAGCAGAAAACATATACCTGAGGACAGTGAAGGAGTTATTGGCCAGTACTGTAGGAACTCCCTGCATTCCAAATGCCGCAATGCACCAGGACAAGGCCCTTTTGTAGGGCTTTCTCCACCTTGTGTACCACCAACACCTTTGCTCCATCAGCAAAGCCGTCCCCTTCAAGGTAGTAGTGGTGTTAGGTCATCAGGAAGCATCCTTACCACTCCACTGCAGCTCCCTTTCCCATGTCTAGTTCTTCTTCCCTCTGTTCTGTGGATTTTCATAGCCACAAGACTCCTATTTGCCTAATTCAGCCATAATTTATTGGACAGAGATACGAATTAACTCTCCTCTTTCATGCAGGTGTTTGCCACCTCTGCCAGCGAATTCTCCTCTATGAGGACTGAAAGTGGGGACTGACCAGCTCTCACCCCCACCATCCTGCTGCATGAAGATTTCTTCTTCTATAGAAAACTTTTAATGTCTTCATCCCAAAGACATGCAAACTTTTGGTTTCCTCTTGCAGGAAACATTTCCACTGCCGGTTCTTTCTAGAGACCTGAAAAACCATCAAAAGTGGGTGCTTGCCAAAGTAGACTTTTGTGTGTGTGTGTGTCAGCAAGAGGATTTGAATGGCACTTTCTGAGCATTTCTACTTGAAGGGAGCTTTGCAGCGGCACTTATTTCTCTCCCTGCCACATCAAGAAGCCCCCTGAGAAGTGGGGTGCTAAAGGAGGGATGCAGTAAGAGACAAGCTCCACTGAGCCAACAAACCGACCAGCACTGGGATTGCAGATGGTGCCGAGACTTGGCAGCAACATCTCCCAGGTAGCTCTGAGGCTTGCACAAAGCACATCTCCAGTTCCCAGGCTGATGACCTAATTGCAAGGTCCCTCTTTGCTAATGAGAGGTGGAGAGCTGGGGAGAGAGGCAGGCTCTTTCCCGAGGCACTGCAACCCAGCATCATTATCATTCAGAGCATTTTGCCCAGTTCCTCTGCTCAAAACCTGATTGTCACCACCACATCTTTCCCCAGAGAGAAAGAATTTGAAGGACCTATGAAAGCCAGGACCATCTCAAGCATCTCAGAGCCACAAGACAAGATGCTGCTGCCCCATTGTGCCAAAACCAGAAGAAATGGAAGGCGCCAAACCTCAGGTGAATTGGGGCAGGCAAGGAGCAATGAAGAAAGAATGAATCCCCCGAGCTGGGTTGATAACTTCACCCCTCAAGCAGTCACTAAAAAGAGCCCCCACCCTCCAGGCTCCTTCCCCATGTTCCTGCATTGAAATAATTAGTTTTCACTTCTAAATTATTATATTTTTTTTCCTGAGCCCAGAAGGTCAGAGTTTAGTACCTTAAAAAATAAGAATAATACTAGTTTAAAAAAAAAAAATCCTCTCTCTGCTTTGCTGGCAGAAAACAGCAGGGGGTGAGGGGTAAGGGAAAAAAAAATCAATTTGAGCTTGGGTCAGCGGTGTGTGCGAGAGAGACCTTTGGAGCAATGGAGATTAATTTAGTAGGAGAGAGAAGGCATAAGTGGAAAAGCAAGGAGGGGAGGGGGAAGAGGAGGGCGCCCAGCCCCACTCTAGGGGAGCCAGGGACAGGTTCGGGATGTGCTTGCTCTCTCTTTAATAAGATCCCAGCGTGGCCTGGTGAAATTAATCACTGCTTCATTAGTACACAGATGCAAAAATGCCAAGTCAGTTGCTGCACTAGAGGAAAAAATCTGAGGAGCTGCTAAGCCTGCTGCTGTGTCCCAAAACCATTGTCCCCAGGGATGGGAGGTAAGGATGCCTAGATATGGTACCTCCTGTTTGTTTCTGCTGGAAACCCACTGGAAACCCTTCTGCAAATCTGATGGAGGGAGTTAAAAGGGCTTATTATCTCCAGCTGAAGGCTAGGGAGATGGTCCAGCAGCAGTATCAAGCATGCAGATCCTTCAGGACCTCACTAGAGGCAAGCTAAACCCCAAGGCACAGCTGTGGTAGTGCCTCTTACAAGGAGCCTGGGTGGCTACGGAGCCACTAGAAGCTCCTTAGCGGCAGGAGGGATGCGTCCCCTTGCTCATCTCCACCTGTCAAAAACATCATCCCTGGATTATATGTTGCTATAACTGGGGGAGGATAATAAGCACCTAATCCAATGTCTGCCCAAGCCTTGGAGCATCTCAGTGGAAGATGAGCTCCTCTGAAAATCTGTCCTGCTCACCTCCGCTATCACAGCAATGGCTTCCGTGACGTGGACACATTCAGAGCTGCTTAAGAGCTTATGGATCCCAGCTGGCTCATTAGAGGCACCTTCCAAGGCTTGGGATGGGAAATATAAATGTTTGAAGGGGCAGGGGGCGTGGAGGGGGAACAGGCTGGCGTAAGAAAACAACAAAATTACTTTATCCCACTGTCTCACACCACAGTGGGATGCAGGAGGCCCAGCCCATGCTTGCTGTTAATGAGTCATTCATGGATTGATTGATTTTATCTGTAACAACTGCTGTAAAATATTCTGGGGTGAATTCTGACCGTATTGACCTCAATGAACTCAGTCATCAAAGACAATATTGACAATGATGGGTATTGCTATGGGCAGCATGCCGGACTAACTGGGATGAAGGCAGTGGTGGAGGGTGGCGGAGGGGAACGAGCAAGCTTTGCTTTTCCTAAAGATGCTCCAAAACTGCCAGAAGTGCACGAAGCAAGCATGAGTAGGAAATATGACCTGGTGGAAAGGAAGCGAAGGTGAATTCAGGGCATCCTCCCACCATTTGGCGGGTGCTCAGAGACTGACCGATCCCGGGAGGGGGACAGAGGAGCGACCTCACTCACTAGAGCAGATTGGCAAGGATCTGGGAAGGCTTTGCCTTCCTCTCCAGCCCAGGAGATGATGGGCCAGCCAAGAACCTCTTGGCCGCTGCGAGGACCTCAGCAGCCCAAGCCATCACACAGCATGTCCTGCCTTCTGCCTGTGAGAGACAACTGCTGAGAGCTGCAGCACTACAGCTTTTGGTTTCCATGAAGCCAGGGGGTTCAACAGAGTGAAATGCACGTGATGCTGTAGATGATATGTCCCCTGTGGAGCTCACAGTCTGGAATGAAAGCTGAAACAATCACTCGACACATGTGAATTCCTGGGGCCAGGTCCTCCCCTTCTTCAGGAGTCTTCAAAAAAGCATCTCTCCTCTGCCATTAACCAACAGTCAAGACTTGCCCAGATCATTGTGTTCTACCAAACAGAGAGGGTAACAGAGAATGTTTGAAGAGAGAAGAAAATGCCCAGCAAGGAGAAACTGCTGTCACAACACCCTTGTGTCTTAGCTTGGTGGGAGACATAAAGGTATGCCCAACTTGGTGTTGTGCTGATGACCTTAGTGCTTGCTGCCCCAGCCTGAGACCAAAGGTGGCTCTGACTCCACCAAGCTCTCAGTGACAATGGGATCTCACCCAGCTGGAGAAGAAAATATTGCTAACAAAGCTTATGTCCAGCAGGATTAATGGCTCACCAGATGACCCCAGGCTTTCAGCATCCTTGCTGTGCCAATCACATTTGCAGAAACGAATAAAGACTTTCTTATTGGTATTTAAAAGGCTTTTTAGGAAAAAAACAAACCAAACCCCAGCAACTCCCCCAAACCTTTTAATTGAGTCTGCAAAGTATTTAAATGCTTGACTGGTCAGCAATTCCTTACAAATTACTTCAGGAGCCATGGGGACCTCCCCGTGTGGGGCCAAGTGTCATTTGAGCGGTTCTGCCTCATGACGCTGCCCAGATGTCCAAGCGTGTACCTTGTCATTGGAGGATGCTTGTTCTGTCAAGGGTGCTTTAAGGCCAGGATCCAGCCCAAAAGGCAGAGTCAAGGTGCAAGGTCATGAGCTGAGCAAGCTGGATGTCTCATAATGTGGCCACAGTCTTTGTACCTCAGTTTCCCCTTCTCTACAGTGGAAAAAAATGAATAATGAGGTGGACAGTAGAGGTGGGTCAACTTAAGTATTAATATTTGAAATAAAGAAAAGTGCTCTCTTAAGGATCTCATGCTCCACACACACACACACATATATATATATGTATATGTATTTCCCTCTCATATTTGAGCGCAGCATGAAAGCAGCCAAGGAGAAGCTCACTCTGCACCGAAGGACTTTGTTCATGGCTTCACTTAGTGAGAACATCAAGATGTATTAAAATCTAAAGGGGAAAATCATCTTTAAGGGGAAAAAAAAAAAAAAAAAGAAAGAAAAAAAAAGACCCAACTCGATTTGACTTTCATGAGACACCAGTTAAATTTTTTTTTTTTTTTTTAAGCTTCCACACAAAATGGCAAATCGTCTAAAATTAGATCTAGGGAATTATTTTATCTGCATGGGGAAAAAGGCTGTTTGATACCGCGACTGTGTAATAGGGGACTTCTCAGCTTCCCAAACACGTTAGGAAGATGCTTTTGATTTTTTTTTTTCCCTTTTCTCCTCCTCTTGTCTTGGCAAGCACTCAACATGTTATTTAAAGAAAAATTAAGAGGTGCTCTCAGGTCTGGCTAAGCCTGATGTATAGATTTTGTTTTAAAATAAAGTTAAAGACTGTGGGGGTTTTGTTAGTTTGCTTTTTTTTGTTTGTTTGTTTGGGTTTTTTTGGGTTGTTTTTTGGTTCTGTTATGTGCTTTAACACAGCAGAAGAGCACTATTAAAGCAATCCCATCACAGATGCTACTCCCAGAGCTGATGCTCCCTGTCCACCTCCCCCAGCAGCATTTCTACCCCATGCAGTGCAGCCAAGGGCAAGACACCAGGCTCTGCCCAAAACATATTGCAAACAGTGAATCCTTGGGTTCACAAGGACTGGGACAGAGAAGGAAAAGACCATAAATTGAAGATATTACATCTGTTTGAGCTGCAAAGTCCTGCGGAAGAGAGGGAAAGATCTGCCCTGCTTGTGATGTTTCTATCCACACGTGGTAAGGTTCTGTGGCATGTCTAGGATTTGGGCTGCAGCATCTGCACCTCTCCAGGGTCTCCCCAGGCTTGAAGAAGTGCCAAAGTGGGGTGGTTGGGGTGGTGGGAATGTGTCTGCACCCATGGATCACACCACAGTGGGGGAACTTGTCAAGCTCCTGGTTGGGCTTTTCATCATTGCGTAGGTCCTTGAGAGTGTCCCATTTGGGCTTTTCATCATTGCTCAAGTCCCTGGGAGTCTCAGATGCACGTGGGGTTGCAGAGGAGGAAAGGGGCCACTACACAGGGCTAGGAACGTGGGACAGCCCCAGACAAAGCGTCACCACAGATCTGCCATAGGTAGCTCCACGTCACCACAGATCCACTGCACGTTGCTCTGTAGGAGACAAATCCCCCACCCCCCCCCTCAGGTCTCTGTGCCCACGCACAGGACAGCTTGCAAGGCTGAGAGACCTGTGTTTTGCACAACGTCAGGCACAGCTGGGCTCTGATTTTAGCAGGGGACTTGCATGAAGCAAGAAATAATGCTGACGGAGTGATAGATTTTGAGGTTGGCAAGATACACTGACCTTCTGCACAGCACCGGCCAGGCAAGGATGGCACGTAGCGACCAGAAATACCCATCTACTTGGCTCCCTCATGCTTCCAGAGGGCTTTTTACACAAATACAGATGAAGAATACGACAGAGTGAAAATAGTGAATCCTTCCGTCTTGCATGACCAACACTGGGTGGACCAATACTTTGGGGAGTTTGGTTTTTAAAGATTTTTTAACCCAGTTTATTAAATACAACTATGAGAGCAGGAGAAAAAAAAAAAAAAGTGAAGGTTTCTTCTTTTTTATCTTATTTTTTTCATTTGGAACTACCAGGGGAATTAAGATCCACAAGATGTACTTGCCTATGGTGCTGGATCTAAGCTCCTTACCTGTCAGCATTTCTAAATTAAAACCTGATTCACATCCGCCTGTAGCCCCTGGAACTGCCCTGTGAGTGGCCATGGTTGTGTTACACGTGACAAGCCTGAGTGTGAGGACCTGGCAATGTCCCAGCAGGGCTGGAGGAGAAACCATCACATCCCTGCCCGGAACGAAGGTTAGATGTTCAGGTTGCAGCTGCATCCATCTTCTTGCATCATTATCAAGTCCATTGGAAAAATCCACCTCTCTGTTCACCTTGCCAAACTCCAGCACTACCATCCTTTAACACCAGCAAGAACAGACTGGTTTCACTATTGGCCCTTCTATATGGAGCTTACTCTTGGTTGCTGGTAGGGAGACAGAGGGAATAGATAGAAACACCTTGTGCAAGTCCCAGGAGTGGTGTCTCCGCCTCAGGACTTGCCACCAGCAATGCAGAGCCCATAAGACCAAGAGCATGCAGATGACATGGCTTTTTAACATGTCTTGGCAGGACATCTGGAGTCCGAACTTGAAACAAAAGCTCTTTTGTTCAGTCTCCACCTTCCTGAACTAAGACTAAGCTTCAGATCTGGTGGGTAGACAAGCTCCACACAGCCTTTAAGTAAACAGTTTTTATCTTGGGGGGGGGAGGAGTTTGGAGAGTGCATTTCCTTTGGCTGCAGTGACCATGAAATGGTGAAGTTCAGGATCTTGAGGGAAGAGAGCAAAATAAAAAGCAGTCCTGGACTCACAGAATCATAGAATGGTTTGGGTTGGAAGGGACCTTAAAGATCATCTCATTCCAATCCCCCCCAACCTAGTGGGGGGACCTCCCACTAGACCAGGTTGCTGGAGGGAAGACCTAGGACTACTTGGAAGAATGCCATGGGATACAGCCTTGGAAAAGAAGAGGGCTCCAGGACAGCTGGATGCTGTAGAAGAATCATCTCCTTGGAGCTCAAGAGCAGTCCATCCCAAAGTCCAAACCATCAGACAAAAGTCAAGCTGGAAGCATAGCATAGACAGTGCAAAAAAATTATAGCCAGTCCAGAGTCAACCTGCTTACTCAAAACCATCTCCAGCAAAATCAATTCCCAACCCATCTCCCAGGGGTAGAAATCTCTGCTCAGAAAGTCCTCCCTCTACATCTTCTTGTTTTGCACTCCTTGTTCTGCTCTCACGCTCCAACGTCCCATCCTAGAAGTCAAGACAACACCAACTCAGTGCAGATGTCAGGCAGCAGCTGTCTGTCACCAAAATCCCCTGGAAAAATCCCCCAGGGAGGCAGTTGGGATTGGGAAACCCCACACAAAAGTACATGGCAGAGAAGGTGACCAGATAATAGAGTTGCTCTCCTGGAGACCTCTGTAAGATATCAGCGAAGCCGCTTACTGGCCAAGACAAGGAAGTGTGCTCTGCAGCCTGTCATGTCGTATTAATGGGCAGGATCATTTAAGCTTGGATAAAACCCACAACTTAATTTTTTTTTTCTTTTTTGGTTTTTTATTTATTTATTTATTTATTGGGGTGGTAGTGGTTGTCGCCGTTGCCTGTTCCAGATGATGAATGGTTTTGTTTCAGGCCGATCCGCTTGTTTGAGCACTGTGGTGGTTTCAAGACTTCATGCAAAAGAGGAGCCCTGGCCATTTTTCACTCAGAGAGATGAGCGACACAGGAATAAATTTTCCTGTTTAAAATTTGCTGGGCCCAGGGTTTCTCGGTAAGGCAGCTTTGACAGCCTGTCACTTTGCTAGATGTTTGGTGCTTCGACTATTCTGGGTCCTTTTATTGCTTTTTAAAAGATTTAAAGGAAACAAAACCCTGGTGCATTATGACATTTAGCAGGGTCGATATGTGTATCTGACTCTATCCAGGCATCACACCGAAACGTGCTGGGTCCTGATCCCACCCTCTCTCAGCCCAGCATAAATCAGGAGCGGATCAGTGGCAGGTGGAGGAATCCCAGGGCTGAAAAGCAAAAGGAGGTGAGATCAGAGTAACACCAAGTCCACAACTCACCTCTGGCTCTCAGGTGAGCCGATATTTAACATTGTGCACTTTTCCAAGTCAGCAGGAAGAAGAGATATTTCCCAGCATCGATAAAAAATAGCAACACACGGTGATATGTACTCAGTGCCTGGAGCTGGGCTCTCAGCACACAACTGGAACTGGGTGCATTTGATCCTGAGGATCGTCACTACATGAGCAAAAGGCCAAGATACAACTAAGACACGACCACCACCCCCTGCCAAGGAAACTTCTTCATTTTGAGGCTGTAGAATCAGAGATCTTCTGGTCTGACCTGATTTTGCTTAGCACTTAACATCCTTGGCTGCACTGTGGTTCAGCTTTGTGGAAAGAGCACAGTTCCCACCACATTCCAGCCTGCGATAGAGACGTGCTGAGCAGCGGGAGGTCTGAAGCGTTGGGCAGAGCAGGGCAAAGAATAGCAAACAACCCCTGCATGCAGAAGCAAGGTGGAAAGGGGTAGAGGATGGCATCCAAGAGATGACATGGCCAATGTCGACCCTTTAAACCAGATGTCAAGATGCTCATGTGTCTGAGAGCACATATCTGAGAGAACTGAGAGACAGGGGAGTGCCAGCAGCAGCGCACAAGCAGGAGAAAACTTCATGTCCCCAGAGCCATCACCATTCTCCATGGCCGGATGACACTAGGCTGGGAGCAGGGCCAGTCCCCAAGATGAACAGTATTGCTACTGCCGGCACAGCTCGGCCCGGGGAGGGAAGGGAGTGTGTGGAGAGATTAAGTCAAGCACTAAACTAAGACCTGGAAAGTGGAGAGAAGACATACTCAGCTGCAGGTTGGACCTCAAGAGAGCTATTTGGGGTGAAAGCCAGCGCTTAGAGAAGGGTGGAAACCATCAGCTAGAGGAACGGAGACAGCCCAACACTGCCTCAGCAGGGATTGTCCTCGGGAGGGGGAGAAAAGGGAACGGAGGATCAATTCCTTCAGCGCTGAGGCCAGGCGGGCCCCGGAGACGGGCACTGGGGGAGCGTGGCTTATAAATGCTTCATGGATTCCTGCAGGGACAGAGATTGGTGTCACTTTAAAAAGTAAACATAGGCAGCCTAATGAATGAGTTATATCCCAGACGCTCCATTCCAGGAGAGGTATTTAACAGGCACTATTGGATTCTGCGGTATCTCTCTATCTGTAACCAGTGCATTATGACCATTAATGGATTTTTGAGGCTGGATTGATTTTTCATTAATTTGGTAAAAATCTTTTCCCTCTCCCATATAATTCTGTCTTAAAACGCTCCCCCTGACAGACCGATAAGTCACTCACCTCATAATGCAAGTCTGGCTCATAAATCTCAGTGATCTGGTGAGGTGGGGTGTGGGGTAACAGACTGGGCTGGGAGAAGGAGGGGGGAAAGGGGGAACCTCCATGGCTCTGGATTCAAATGTGGAATCAGAAAGGTCCATCAGTAACAAAGTGAAGATAGAGGATGGGGACATGTGGAAGTGCAGTTTTTTGGGGGGTGATGGCCATCCAAGTGTGGTCTTCAAAGCCCACCTTGTCTCCCCAAGCCTTCCTCTTGTATGTCCATATGTAGGACAGTGCTGGGACTTGCTCAGTGACCCCATGTACCTACCTCAACTGATGAGTATGATCCATGTTGTCCCAAAATTTTGCATCTCGTGAAAGGTGTTGTACAGGGATGAAAGCTCATAGCACTACATTGTGTTTAGCCCAGGGCAGCTTGGGTAAAGGCTCTGCATGGCTGGGGCTGAAGGATTCATGATTTTTCCCAGAATGGTTTCAAATGCTTTGCAGAGGGGCAGCTCTCATCCAAGGTTCATTCCTTCCAAAAGTTGTACATACCCCCAGGGAAGTCAGCAAAGCAGAGAAGCAGGAGCAGACAGAGATCTGTTTCCCTAAAGGTGTCTGGGACACGCTAGGACTCTGGAAGAGCCTGGATCCAGCTTGTGACAGATTCCAGGGTGCCCCAAACTGAGAACAGGATGAATTTGTCTCTATCCTGATACAACCAGCAACCGGCCTTCTCTAGAAAAAGAATCACATCCTCCCTCTAGTGACCCATGTACCACTTGGCTGTTGGATTAGAGGAACAAAGCCTTACAGAACAAACACCCTTCAGGGATCTTTACCCAACCAAGCAGAGATCTCCTCTCTGCACCATCCAGGAGGAAGATGGGGCAGAGATTAGCCTGCTTGTGAGCTAGACATCAAGGTGTCCCTGCTTGCGTGGAAACAGCAATGACAAGTAGGAGTAAGGAGCAAATAAGGACAGAGCTCCTCTGCCGGGCAGAATGAGATAATTTTTGCAGCTAATTTGGGGATGGGTGTCTTAGCCCTGCCTCTGCTAAGGACATCATCCACATCAATGTTGCACAGACTCATGTGTGGACTCTCCTCCCTAGAGGCATGTGCCCAACAGCATCATGCTCTGAGCAAGAAGGGAGCTGGCATGGGAGACTGGTTCATGGCCACAGTGGGAAGCCAGGACATCTTAGAAGGAGATGAAGCAGCTGCTGTGCCCTTCTGAATCTGCTGCCCCCTGCACGATCCCCCACAAATTACCATGACTGCAAGAAGGTGTGAGAGGCCCACTTTGACTCGCGCTATTGGATTTCGCTGCAGCTCTTGCTCCTGCTACGTAACCAGTGCATTATCACCATTAATGGATTTTTGAGGCCAGATTGATTTTTCATTAATTTGGCCCCAAAAAAAAAAAGAAAAAGAAAAAGAAAAGAAAAGAAAAAAGGGAAATCTTGCTTTCACCCCCACTCCTTTATAATTCTGTCTTTAAATGCACCCCTAGCCAGCAAGGCAAGTCAGTGCTTCCCAGTGCCATTGGGAAAGAAGAGGTAGAAAACTCAAATTAATAAATCCCTTCTCGCCTCTTCCTGCTTGGAAACCCTGCATTGGACCTGCTCTGATGAAAGGCCACAGCTCCATTAGCGGCAGAGTGTTGTGTCCTTTCCCTGCCTCGTCCACAATGTGGGTCGCATGGACAAGATGCCCAGACACCTCTACACTGGCCAATGTTGCACCCTGCCAGCCCTCACCTATGTGCACACACTCATTTCCAGTCCTATCACCTGTTTTGCCCAACCTATGCATCTCCAAAAGACTGGTGAACAGATCCTGCAACCCTCATGCTTGCACAAACTAAGTGAACCTCAAATGCAAAGTCTCTTCCAGTGAGATGGGGTGTATTTACGGCAGACTGGTCTGTAGGAGAACTGCCCCTGAGCATAAGAAGGAAAGAAGCAAGAGGAGAAGGACTAGAAATACTGGGGCTTGGAATACTGGGGCTCTCAATCATCTATGTATTTCCATTCCCCAGCTTGACCTCCAGCTTCTGATCCAGAGAAGGTCAAGGAGGTTCCCTTTAGGTCCTATAAAACGTCTGCTAGCCTCAGGAGAGTACCTTGTAGGTACCAGGTACCTTGAGGCAACTTGCATGACACATTCTTCCTCATGTTTCTAAACTGAGTCCATAATACCTGAATCCAGGGCAGAAAAGGATGAGAGACAGGTGCTCTGGGGAGGAAAGGCAGAGACAAGAGCTGAGTTCACCTCTCCCAGGTCACATCCTGCCTCTGTGTCCTGCAAACTCAGGGACTGCTAGTTCAGTCCCACCATCCAGTGACCAAGGCAAGGAACAGAAGGGAAACTCAGTTGTTCTCCCAGGGCAGGGTTTTTTCTACAGCCACTATGCTTACAATAACGCTCCTGGAACAAAGGGCCTTATTAGGCCCTTAGTTTAATTATTCTTCTCTTAATCCCAAAGCAGGACTTGTTAGACAAAGGCCTTCAGTGACTTCTGGTCACATCCAGCCAGGCAAGGCCAGGAATCCCACTGAAAATGAGTTGAATTTTTTAAGAAGCTGCCAACTGTGTGATCGGGGTATCATTTCTGAGGATATTTTCCTGGCTGGGGGACATTGTTAGAGAACATAAAACAGATAAGCCCAAGTCATAAAAAAAGTCAGTAAATCAAATCCAAGATTCAGTTTTTTCTCCCTTGAAGAACTGCAAATGAACACATTTGTTTACTCAGATGGCCCATCTGAAGTAGGTATGCAACATTTCCCAAGGAAAACTTCTGCTCCTTTCTTGATTATCTTCCAATTGTTTATTAAAAACCATACTTAATGAAGACTAACAAGCAAATAATCAATACCCACGCAGGTCACCTAGGAATAGATAAGCCTCAATAAGCCCTTGGGGATCAGTGTATTTACTAAGTAGACAATTACAAGGGTAATGACTATCCCTGCAATTTAAAATTAATAAGATGCGATTGCATCCCGAGGAAATGCAAACTGATTAGCAGAATCACACGTTGAGGTGGGCAGGCACTTTGGAAATGTGTTTTAACCTGGGGAGGGCAGGATACCCATGAAGGCCCAGTACTCAGCAGCTTCATTAATCTGACAATTAAAAGCCAAATTTGAATTTTCAGGCTTTTTTTATTATTAATATTTAATCATAGAATCCAAAGACAATCTGGAATTGCCTCTGGTCACCCCCTGTCCAAGCCTCTGCTTAAAGCATATCGATGTTGAAGATAGATTCAATTTCAAAGTTAGAGCAGGATGCTCAGAGCCTTCTCCAGCTGAGGTCTGGATACCTCCAAGAATGGAGATCCACATGTTCTCTGAGGCTCTAGTTTAACGTCTGAGTACCCTCATGAGCAAACTTTTATCCAAGTTAAAATTTCTTCTACTGTAACATCTACCTGTTGCTTCTTCTCCTATCACTGAGCAGAAGAACCTGAATCCATCTTCTGCGTAACCTCTCTGCACAGTTTATATTCATTTCTTTATGTTCCTTCCAGTGCTCAGTCCAAGCCATTCTTTTCCCTTCCTCCTGTTTGTCCCAAGCACTTTTATAGAAATCAGGTATAACTTCTCTCATAACCCATATAACTCTTTCCTGACTAACCAAGCCAAAATACTTCTTGCTTAGTCCTTAAAGCTGCATGGCTTTCTCCTAGCCCCACTTCATCCTTCTGACCCAGTTCAATATCAGCTCTCCCATAGTGTCCTCAAGCAAAAACATTCTTTCTTGACCAATTCTTGACTATTCTAAGGATAAATCCCTGCCACAGTATATCTTACAGTCACATTCACATTTTCTTATGGTCACATGTAGTGTCATCTCATCGCATCAAGTCAGTGACTAACTTCAGCTTTCCCATTTTCTTTACTTTTTTTTTTCAGGTTATAAGAGAATCTTGTTGTAAGACCATATATGCATCATTTTGTGTTTTGCATAACTACTTTTCATCCCACCTATCCTTTTCCAATCCTTCAAGGTCATGACCTACTTTCCTGGACATGGGTTTTGCCTCCTAAACTCATATCATCAGCAGATTTCATCAGCAGACTCCTCCTCTTTGAAATGAGGTCATGCATGAAATTATGAAATAAAAGTGCTTCCAAAGAAATCTTTAAGAAACTCTGCTACTTCAGTTCCCTTCAGCCTGATATTGCCCCTCTCAGACACTGTTCTCTCACTGTCTGCAAGTTCTTCACCCGTCTCACAGTTCTCATACAGACCCTATCTTCTTCAGATTCATCTCTAATTATCCATAAGGTGACACATCACATGGTTTGCTAAATCCAGACAGATGAGACCTACTGCATTCTGCTTTTCCTGGAAAATCCGTTATCCAAGGAAGATCTCAAGAGAAAAGGACACTACCTATCTTTAATAAATGTATTTCCTTTCATTTATCGCGGGCTCCAAGTCTTCAATAAATGGCTCCCTTCCATGCCCCTGGGACCAGGCTAACAGCCCTGTAATTGCCCAGTTTAGCGTATTCTTAAGCCAGCGAATACATCTGCCAGTCTCCAATCAACCGGTTCCACTCAGGCTCACAATCCTGCTACTCAGCTTGTGCTGTTTCCTATTTTCAGCTCTTCCAGGATTCTGGTTGGAGTGTAGTCGATACCAATAATGCTTTAGGTGTATAGGTGGAGTTTCATGTGGTATATACCCTGGGTGGGTTTCTGGGAGTGCTGTCTATCCTGGACTTGAGGGAAGCCGTGACCTCAACTCCCAAACATACCTCTTTTCTTCCATAGGCTGCCTGGAAGAGAGACTCTGAGTCCTGGGCTGGAAATTACCAAAAATTTTGATGGAGATGTGTAAGTAGAAAGGAATATGACATCTGCACAGATTGTTGCCACATCAGAGAAGAGATCTAGACACCTTGTGGAGGAGAGAAGTCTTGGGATCCGCAGGCAGCCCCATCTGGAGAAGACCAGCTCCTTTTCGGTAGGTCTGCTATAATTGGCTGTGACGGTGGATGTCACTGTCTTTGAGCATTTCTGCCAGCTCTGCCAGCGCTGCCATCGCTATTCATCTTCAGTGCCACCTGCCTGCACTGAGCAGAGGTGGATGGGTTGCAGACAGGGCCTTCTCATGTGGGCTTCCTGCTGCATTTATCCATGCTCCTTTGCTGGTGTGTCTTTGCATGATTTCTTTCCATAGGGTGATACCTGTTGCTGTCACATGTCAAAGACTGATAATGATGAGGGGCAGAAAATACATACCCCAAACAAGCTGGGCTTCCCTGCAGCACATCCTCCTGACTAAGAGGCCATCAAAGGAGGCACCAGTGACATGTTTGTGTCACCTCAAGATGGCAGAACACCTTCATGTCTCCCTCCTCCTCCTTGCAGACAGCTCATTAAAGCTGAAAGCCTTGAAGAGTGATCAGCCATGGAGTCAGTAAGCTCCCAGTCAGTCCTCTGAGCCTGGCTTTGATCAGCAGAAACCAAAGGTCTGACTGTGTAGAGGCGGTTTTCTAGTTTGAGGTTCTGGTTACCTGGAAACATAACCTGTAACCCCTGGTAAACAGGGCTGGAGTGGGCACTGTGGGATCATGTAGTCATTTCTTCTTCTTGGGGTAGGAGTACCAAGACCCATATTGCTCTTGAGGTGTTTTGCCTGACCTGGTCTTGAACTCTTCCAGTCTTTGAGATTCCCCCCTCCTCCCCAGACACTGCTTCACTCTTTCCAGTTAGGGAGCTTTGCCTAATGTCTAGCCTAAATCTTTCTTGCTGCGTTGTATTCTAAACCTGCTCACCAGGGACACAAAGAGCAAATTATTCCCTCCCTCTTGTTGCTTTGTTTATCTGATTTGAAGGCAGTCTTTCTCTTACCAAGAAAGAGCCCTCATTTTTTCAGTCTTTTCCTGAAGTTCCTGCCCTGTAGCTTGCTGGTCACCCTGGCTGCTTCTCTCTGAACTTGACCCCAAACTAGACACTCTACCAATATCCTCAGCAGCTGGATGTTTTCTACAGATGTACACTCGTGGCCAGAAAGATGCCAGTTGATAATGGAGATAGGGAGGCTCATACTGGTGTAACGGAGGTAAACTCCTATGTGGAAATGTTAATCTAAAAGCAGAAACACACTGCTCTCTACACTTTTCTTACCTCAGGCATCAATGTGGATTTTCAACACATCTAGAAATTTCATCTAACCAACAACATACCCTGAGTAGAGACTTTCCTTGCCATATGACAAGGACACGTTGGGTCTTTGACTCCTGCTGCAAAAATGGGGTTGGATGGTTAATTTCCTTCTACCTTGGATGTGCTGTCCACAGACAGATTTAAAACCAGCTGTGTGGAAAAAAAAAAAAAAACAACAAAAAAAAAACCCAAAACAACCAACAAAACCAACAAAAACAAAACAGGGAGAACAAAACCCTGCTTGAACGAGAAGGAAGGAGGTGTCTGCATCACTTGCCGACTTCCCTGCAGGCAAGCGGTCTGAGAGCCAGGGAACCCACCCCATTGTTAGGAGGTGAAGTCACTGGAATACAAGCATGCTAGAGAAGGCCAAGAGCTAATCATTTGGAAACAGCATAACTTCTTGAACAAAAAAACAACCCATATTTTGGAAACCAGCTGTGACCTGAGTCATCTCCTTATTCCATTTGTGGAGTAACACTAAGTGATGCAAATGCTAGTCCATGAGAAATGGAAATCAATAAATATGTCAGGTCTTATTTAACAGAGGGATGATATAAATGCCTTCCAAAAACACCCTGCGTCCTTCTTTACACCTGCCCACTTCAGTCTGGTTCTGGAATAAGCATCATTAGCATTGTGAATGATGAGAACTTTGCTGGATGTAAAGATCAGAGTCATCCTGACTCCAAAGCCAAATCTTTGGAGATCTAACAGAGTTGCTCCCTAAGACTCAGTGGGTTGGATTTGTTGGAATATAAGGACAAGGTCTGTGTTAAGGCCACCTTCAGGCTATGTCATCTAGACATTGGCTGGAAAGCACAGAAAGAGTTGTTAACTCTCAGCAATTAACTCTCAGACCTGGTAATTTTAATTTTCTCTCCCTGCTGCTCTTAAATTCTAAGTTATTCTTTAGCCAGAGGAGGCAGTGGAATACAGCCCTGACCAGCATTATCACGACTTTCCAAGTCTTCTTTTCCAACTGTTTGGAGTAAACTCCCAATAGTCAGATGGAAAATATATATGAGGACTATCTTTATGGCAACCTGGTATCAGCAAAATGGTTCTTATCCCTGGTTCAGTCATTAATAGTCAACTGTGGACTCTGGGGCAGAAAAAAATAATCATAAAACTAAACTGCTACCCAGTGAATATGCATTTCCTCTCTTCAGAAACGTCTGGAAGCTCTGCTTCTTTGCATCCAATTGTGGGATTATAACTCACAGCTCTCCTGGCAGCTGGTGCTGTAGCTCACCATTCATTTTATGGCTGCAAGCGTTAACATTTCTGCAGAACATCATGGTAATTTTCTGAAAAGAATGATCATTTTTTTAGTGACTCGCAACAATTAATTATCTGCCTCTTAACAATTTGCTGGGATGAATGATCACCAGGGAGATGCCGTTGGGCTCTTAGGGAAGCTGATAGTGTAATGGCTAAAATGACAAGAGGTGAAAAAAGTATATTCTGTAGTTGGGGTGAGGAGCTTCCTCACAAGACACTGCCCTGGTAGAGACTAATTCTGGTCTATATATGCTTTGAAAACTACACATGCTACATGTAGGTAGATGAATGGTCAGGAAATCTGTATGTAGATGTCATGCAGGACCTAGTGAGATCTACATTTTGCCTGGGGCAATCCCAAACAGGTATACAAGGAGGATGGAAAATGGATTGTGAGCAACCTTGAGAAGAAGGACTTGGGACATTACCAGCAGGGTGGGCAGAAGGTCAAAGGAAGTGATTCTGCCTCTCTGCTCCACTCTGGTGAGACCCCACCTGCAGTGCTGCATTCAGCTCTGGGGCCACCAACATCAGAAGGACATAGACCTGTTGGAGTGGGTCCAGAGGAAGGCCACAAAGATGCTCAGAGGAGTGGAATACCTCTGCTATGAGGACACACTGAGAGAGTTGGGGGTGTTCAGCCTGGAGAAGGGAAGGATCTGCGGACACCTTAAAGCCCCTTCCAGCACCTAAAGGGGCTCCAGGAAAACTGCAGAGGGACTCTTGATCAGGGAGTGGAGCCATAGGATGAGGGGGAAGGTTTGACAATGAAAGATGGGAGATTGAGATGAGATCTCAGGAAGAAATTCTTTGCTGTGAGGGTGGTGAGACCCTGGCCCAGACTACCCAGAGAAGCTGTGGCTGCCCCATCTCTGGAGGGGTTCATGGCCAGGTTACATGGGGCTTTGAGCAAGCTGGTGTGGTGGGAGGTGTCCATGCCTGGGGTTGGATGGGCTTTGAGCAACCATGGTGTTGGATGGGCCAGGTTGGATGGGGCTTTGAGCAAGCTGGTGTGGTGGGAGGTGTCCATGCCCGGGGCAGGGTTTGGAACAAGATGATCTTGAAGGTTCCTTCTAACTCTAACCATGCTATGATTCTATGATCCTACGTCCAGGCTCCCCCACTGGTGGGAGACCAGCTCCTCATGATGATTTACAGAGTCAGTGGCTTTGGTGCTGTGCACGTGGAAGGAAAGCAGGCTGGCTGAAGCCTTTTCCATGAGCATTAGCTCCTGGTCTGAACACAAGTCAATGGTGTCCTGCACCCACTTTGGCTGGGAAGTAGCCACCTAGCATCGGTTTGTGTGCTGAAGAGGAGATTTGCACACACCTGGCGTGGTGGTATTCTAGGAACCGTGACATAAGAACTAGTAAAAGTTAGAATGTCAGAAGAACTCCCATTAAACACCTCGAGCATCTCATCATATTCAGGTTATCTCTTGAGAAAGGCCGTACCAGCTCAGACTAAGAACTCATCTCCCAGCAGGACCTCACCTAGTAAAAACTCCCCGGAATGCCATCCCAGCTTTCAAAGCCATACAGCTTGCAACTCCTGAGCCAGAGGCAGTCTCACATTTCACAGCCCTTTACAGATTTATTTTCCAGCTTTATCTACCCAATTTTTTCTTTTTTCTATTTTTTTAACCCTCGTGAAGGTATAGCACCCACAACACCCCATGACAAGTATTCCCATGGATTAACTGTGTGCTGTCTGAAGTACCACCTCTGATTTTCTGCTTTATTTCAACCTCCTATCTCCTAGTTTCATGGTATTTCCCACAGTCCCTCCACTGGAAGAAGCCATGGACAGCTGCAGCCCTGGGATGAGATATCAAAGTGGTTATTCTTGAGCCTCCAAGACTGGAGTCAGATCATCACTGTGCTCACCTTTGCCACTTCATCTTTCTGCTAGCTCAGGAAGAAATCTCTGAATCCTGTCTGTGTCATGGACAAGGTACATCTTCCACATTGGATCTAGCTACCATGAGACTCATCACCTCTGCTTCAGCCACCAGCAAGATACCAGAAGACAATACCAAGAGTCCTCTCCTGCCAAACACTGCAGAAATGCACTCTGACAAGGCCATTTCTGCTCTGAAAAGCTCTCAGTTCAAACTGCATGTGGGATTCATCTCCCCTAAGTGCCTACAAAAGGGGTATGTCCATCCATGCCAGTTATCTTCGAACCCATTATGGTTGATGGCGATCAAGTCAATGGGGCTCAGATCATCTCATCATTCATCTGAGCTATGCAGACATCGTGCTTCAGGATGACATGATCTCCACTGAGTCACTGCCCTTTGACTACAGAGTGGTCCCAGAGTGAGGTCAGATATCTGTGCCTCCACTGTAGACTGTTTGAGGATGTGCATTAGCTCCGTTCTCTACCATCTGGGTGGGAATAAGTGCTTGCACCCCACACAGGCTGTTCCTGCAAGGCTCAGCAGCCCTGGGAGAAACGGCCTTGCGTCATTGCGAGCATCAAAAAGGAGAGACCAGCAACCTGCTGCCTGAGACGGCTGGGGGGAGCTCGGTGTGGCAGCCAGGAGCCCAGCCCTGCTTACAGACTCAATCTGCTGAAGCCAGCACCTTTCTGCGGACTAAGCAAGTTTACCAATAAAACCCTCTCATAATCTACCACTGTTGAGGAGAGAGAGCGAGCCAGAGAGAGCGAGCAACTGGGCCGCAGTGTCCGTGTGTAATAAGCACTGGAGATTTAAGTGGGAGAGAATTACCTTAAATATATATCTATATAGGGAGAGAATATATAGGTATACTTAAAAAAAAAATAATATACATATATATATATATAAATGCGCTGCTGAAGAGGAGTAGAACCAATTTCCCAATTTCAATCTCCAGCATGCTGGGACTCAGCTTCTCAGATGTTGCCTGCTTTGCTAAATTGGCTGGGCTGAGGGCTGCTCTGTTGCTTATTTCGGCTCATTGTGGTGCATTTATGAAGGGCTGTCACACAGGTCTGACAGGGTGATGAATTGACCGGGCTCACCAGAGACTGAGAAAGGGGGGGGGGGAGGG
>VZTM01007211.1:0-184040 GCA_013400555.1 Jacana jacana | reverse complement strand
GGAGGGTTGACAAGGGCTGGGAGAGGTGATGGGAGTGAGAAGAGAGGGCATGAGATGGGGGCAGAGGGAAGGGGGAGGAAACCATCCCAAAGGGTTTCACTCTGTAATCGATTCCACTGGCAATAAGCAGTCAAGCCTAGAGGGAGGCTCACGTATATGGGGACTGGGGGCGGGAGAAATGGGGAGGGAGAAGATGGAGTGAAAACAGCAAGTTAAGCAATTTGTTGCACAATTCCCAAGGGCTTATTACTTGGACCGTACAGTAACAGCAAGACTTGGTGCTGCCAGGAGCAAAAGTCCTGGATAAAATACTGTTGCATAGATGGATCCCATCTTCTTAAAATCAGTGTCCCAGGATCTGGGCATCTCTGCTGGTGGGACTTCATGGATGTCAACACCAGGTTGGCAACTAAGAGTGATGGGGAGTAGAGCAAGCAGGAGAGAGAGTAAAGGCATAACTTAGGGCTTCTGTAGCATCTGTCTCTTGGGTATCTGATGCTCTCACTTTCCTTTGCTTGTGTGTAGATACTGGTAAAATAGGTTTTTTGGCCTGCAAAATAGAAAAGATAAAATAAGTCAGATATACGCACTGATAGCAAACCGATGGGTGTAAAAGAGCTATAGATATATTGATCTTTATCTGAGACAGATAATAATCATCCAAATCTATCTCTCAAGCACATTCACTTATTCTCAAACCTCCCTCTTGTCATTTGCCCATCTCCACTATAGATGTCTATCAATTTCTCTATCAAATGCTGTTTGTCAGTCTCCCCTCCTTCTACATCTCCCCAAGGCACATAACACCAAGCAGAGATGCAATGGTAAGAAGCAGTCCAATGTATTAGCAAATATCATATGGAAATGGCAATAAAGGCTCTTTTCTGTTCCACATGGTCTGGCACACATGGCTTGAAAAGCCCAAGGTGAATCCCAAACCCTGAGGCAGTGGAGCCAAGCCACCCCCAGGCGTTTGTATTGCCAAAAGCAAGGTGCTAAAGGGAAGCAAGGAGCAGCAGAAACAGACCTCAAGGAAGCTGTTCTCTTTAAGTTGACCATGAAAGGCACCATCCTGGCAAATGTGCCCTACCTGGGTCAACCTGGCCCCTCCACATTATGAGTAAGTTCAAGGTCTGTCCACATCTACTTGAAATGTTACAATAGTAAGGGTACAGGATACCTCCAGACACTGCAGACATGAGTCATTTTTCCTGACTAAGATGAGAAGAGAAGGCTGGAGAAAGTTGCTGAGGTCCTGCACATTAGTTGGGGCAATCCCAGGCACAAATATAGGCTGAGTGGAGAAAGGATTTACAACAGCCCTGAGGAGCAGGCCTTGGGGGTGTTGGTTGATGAGAAGCTCAAAATGAGCTGGTGATGTGTGCCCACAGCCCAGAAAGCCAACCATACCTTGGGCTGCATCTACAGCATGGCCAGGAGCATTCTGTCCCTCTACTCCTCTCTCGAGACCCCCACTCGCAATACTGCATCCAGCTTTGGAGTCCTGAGCTGAAGAAGGACATGGACCCATTGGAGAGGGTCCAGAGAAGGCCACAAAGATGATCTGAGGGCTGGTGCCCCCCTGGTATGAGGACAGGCTGAGAAACTTGGGGTTGTTCAGCCTGGAGAAGAGAAGACTCTGGGGAGACCTTATAGCAGCCTTCCAGTATCTGAAGGGGGCCTACGAGAAAGCTGGAGAGGGACTTCTTACAAGTGCATGTAGTGACAGGATGAGGGGTAACGGCTTCAAACTGGAAGAGGAGAGATTTAGATGAGATCTCAGGGAGAAATTTTTCATTATGAGTCTGGGGAGACACTGGACCAGGTGGTCCAGAGAAGCTTTGGATGCCTCATCCCTGGAGACATTCAAGGATGGATGGGGCTTTGGGCAACCTGGTCTAGTGGAAGGTGTCCCTGCCCAGGGCAGGGGGATTGGAACTTGATGATCTTCAAGGTCCCTGCCAACCCTAACTGTTCTATGATTCTATGAAAGCTAGTCCCTACACCTTTCACAGTCAACATCTGGGCTGAGCCCCAAGCCCTTTATCCAGTAAGATAGACCTTTTTGGTATAAATTTATAGATTAGCTGATGGAGAGCTAGAGTTTCCTCATGTTCCCATCTTTAACTGCAAAACATGTCACTACTCCCTAAAGGACAAGAACAACATGGGTAAAAGTGGCTTTCTAAAATCCGGTCTTAAATTGCAGCAATATTAATATTGACTATCTATAGCTATGATACAGGAAATATATGGATAATATAGTCCCTTCTCCACACCATATATTCTAATAAATAATCATATAATCTAATAAATCTCCACTGTGCACTAATAAGCATATTTTTTCTACTGAATAGCCAGAGCTTTCAAAGTGGCTTCATCAAATTCTCCACCTATCCCGGCAGATATATCCCTTTTTATAATTACACTTTTTTGTCGATTTCAAATACAGTTAAAAATGTGCAAACTGAGTCAATTTTTACACCGTAAGTTTGTGTGATATAAGACCCTTGTGTCTCAGACGGCCAGACTCCCCCTCCTCAGTGCTCCTCTCCTCCCTGATCCTGACATTAAACTACTCCACTTAGACTGGGTACCTGGTGCCAGGCAGGCTGACCTCATTAAAATAGATTACTGCACAAGTAAAATCTAAAAGGTAATAAAAATTGCCAATATTTTTTACCGGGACACACATGTATTTTCTTCTTTTTTTTTTTTCCCCTCCGTATCTCAGCAGAAAAAAGCTCCTCTTTGGGTATCAAAATACCCTGCTTGCTGCTGAAAATCCATATTTTCAGTATTACCTTCTAGGCAAGATGTTAGTAGTGACCCGGACAAGTGAGAAAGCGTTTACTTTTACTTCTTTTGCAGTTCTAGCAATTTATACAGGCAGTGCAGTGAAGTGATTGCAGCTGAGAAGAGCTAAAGCTTATAAGTAAGACTGGGTTTTCTAGGGAGAGAAACTTCATGAACCTGAAAATGCTCCTGTTTTCTCTAATCATATCAAGTAGCCCTATAAAAGCAATTATTTATCCAAATTCCTCAATAAGAGACATGCAAGAACTATTAAATTTTCCCCACTGTTTTTTTCCTTCTTTCCATGAGCAATGTGTCTGATAGAGTTACTTGCAGGGCATGACAAGGATTGTTTCTTGGCAGCTCAGAATGGTAGGTATTTGACCAGAAAAGTGGCAAGCAGCATAAATATGGTGACTTGTGTTGGCACGGGGTCTTCTCCCAGCCTGAAAGGAGCCATCACACCTGAGCCAGCAGCTGCCTGAAAACACCAGCAGGCAGGGCATTCACCACTTGGTCAATGCCACCACAAATCCAGGGAAGAGCATAGAGAAGCTCTCCCTCAATCACAGCAGACTAACACAGTTAGAGTAATTTTATTTCTCCCACCAGAATTTGTCCAGCAGAAGCCGGGTTGGTTGGGATAAACTATTCCCCGACAATAATTCCCTAAGGAGGGAGGAGGCTCAGGTGGGAATGAACCTGCCATGTGGCTCCACCATGTCTTTTCCATCCCAGAGGGGCTCCATGGAGCTGCCTTGGATAGGAGCAGCTTCCTGAAGGTAGCCTGTAGAGCCATGGAGTGGAAGAAGTGCCCACCTTCAACCCAAGCAGGGAGTGGAAAGTGGAGGCCAGTTGTACCCAGGGGCCTCTGGAAGGTCTCAGGGAGGTTTTCTTGGAAAGGAGCACTATTATCGGTCCTTCCTGAGAAGGAGATAGGGACTACTAGGATGGCTCAAACCAGACATGCAGGCAGTGGGTCCTGTCTCTGAGAACGGCTAAAATATCCTGTGCCTGGAGGAATGAAGACCATGATGAAACGCCAAAGCTCCATGAGGAATGATTTACATCCCAGCTGGAGTTAAAATTTGCATATCATTGCACGGGGGGAAGGGAGGCGGGGAGGAGGGTGGGGGGTGAGGTATGGGGGGTGCAAGCTGAAATCTGGAAATTGCAGCCAAAACAAAAATTCATGCAGCTAATTAAGTGTGTGCAAGAGGTACTTCCCAGCCAGGAGCCAAGGAGGGAGCTCTTGATCTTTTTTCACAAGCTTTTGCCAGCCAGGGACAAACCGGTGTCTTGGTTTGAGGTCCCTCTAGAAAGAAGATCTGGCATTCATGGGCTGTGAGTGACCTGGCCACCAAGCCCCTGTACCCCTAGACTTTCCCCATTTACAGCTCCTTTGAAAAGAATTAGAAATAACATCCTCCCTTGCCCCCGGCGCTCTGGGAAGCACTGGGGAGTGATTTACTCTGCGCAGGGGAAAGGAGATTTATCAGTTCTTGGAACCAGTGTTTATGAATATTCCTAAAGAGGAAAATCAATCAGTTCTATCATAACATTGCCATTTTTCTAAATGATAGAACAAGCATTTTTATACACCTCACACTGGCTGGTTGAGAATCAATAGGAATTATGAGCTTCTCCCTGAATTTACTAATGTTCTGGCATCATCCCCTCCCATCCCTGAAACTAAGACAGGGAGGAGGATACTCAGAGCCCTAGGGTTGAGGAGGCTCTGACTCGACTTTTGTATCTCTACCCTCCTTCTTCCCTGTTTATACCTTTTCTACCTCTTCAGTTTTCAAGTGACTCAACAAGCCCAGCCTGACTGTGCTGGGCTGGACCAGAGCAAGCTGCGATGACCCTAAAAAGCATCATGAGGTTAAAACCAAGGGGTGGAATTGCCTTTCACGTATGGCAGCTTGGGTCAAATGCCTGGAGGCAAGGCTTAACTAGAAAAAAAGATGCTTGAGACTTTTCCCTATCACTTGTCTTACCAGTGAGTCCAATGCAAAATGAAATCCAAGGACCCCTGAAACCAACCTACCCAATTAAAATTTGCACAAATTTTTGTAAACTTTCCATATTTCATAAAATAGAACGCTGGAGAGAGATGTTGTCTGTATTTCTCTGATCACTAAAAGAAACAGTTCAGGGGAAAAGCTGTAACAACATCTCCAACAAGTCTTTCTCCCTCCCCAGGGATGTGAAATCTCAAACCTTTCGCAATATCTAGCTGGAAGAAGACCTCAGAAGATATTTTTCATTCTGATTTGGTTGCCTTGGTGTTTGGCAGCCACAATTATCTTTCTTCTAGCCAGTCTCCAGACGTGCCCCTGCAAGTATAGCCCGTGTAAATGTTAAGTAAGAGCCCAGACATAAACAGTTGTACCCACATACGCGGTAAAAAGGGATGATGAGCTCTTCAGTTGCAGTCCAAAATCCACTCAGGGCTGTTTCCTGTGCTGTTGAGGTCCATCCCTGGGAAGGTTATTCTTCTCTCCTGTGTATGCCTCTGTGTTTGGAAAGTTTTACACTATGTGCACCTACACCTATATGTGGCACCCAGTGCCATGAAGCCCCTTCTTGCTGCTATGACCCTTTCTGTTCTGCTTAACTGCTTGTTTTAGTTCCTCATGGATTTATTATGTTGTGTTGTGCATACCTTACAAATTTCACATCAGATGTCTGATGTAAAAGAAATCCTCTGGTTCAAGCAGGAATTAATTCAGGAAGCCCATTAAGTTGAAGGAAACTCTCCTAATCATCCCACTTTAATGTTCAGTAATATGTCCTCATGTCTCTATTTTGATTACCTTTGCGGCATCTTTCTCCCTATTCCCAAGTTCTGCTGGTCACCAGCTCTGGACCAGAGGTCCTAGCTGAGGGATGTGCCACTTCTCCATTAGAAGGTCTGTGCTGGATAAGGCTTCATGAAGCCAGATCTACTGCCTCAAATTCTAGCCATTCCAAGCCCAGCCATCCCCCTTGCATGCACCCAGAAAACACCTCTGTGGGGAGAAGAGGAGAGGCCAGTGCCTCCAGCCTTGAGTTTAGCCACTCGGTCATTTTTTCTTCTTGGGAGACATGAATCTTTGCAGTAAGGGGCAGGCAGGCTAGCGATAAATCCCACTAAAGGTAAAAGTGATTGATTTTAGAAGACACTGTTTAAGAATTTGTTTTTCTAATGGATCCTAAAGTCCTGTCATCAATTTTGCCAAGCTCAGCGGTGCCAGGAGGCTGCTGTATCCTGTCCAGAGAGGAGGAGGGAGATGCAGAAAAGAAGGAGAGATGGAGTGGGTAGAGGCGGGGTTGAAGGAAGAGGGGGGGCTGGAAAAAAAGGAGTTCATCATATGTCCCTTCCAGATGCAGTATCCTAAAATGTGGATTATGCTCGACCATAAATACTAATCCATTAGTTGCTCTTTCACACGCTGCTGGCTGGAATGCTACCTCCATTTGCCTGCATGATAATCTATTTGAATATCAATGTGGCTTCATGTTAAACTGCTTCCCTTGGAGTTTCAGATGAAGGGCAGGCGTGCAAGACCTGCGCTTTGGGGATAGGGTACCGTATCGGGGGCAGAATCGGAAGGTAATTATTGAAATCCTTCTTCATTCCAAAAGCTTCCTTGCAGCTGACCAAAAAGCAAATAAATAAATAAATAAAATAAGTAAGCCAGGTTGTGTTGCCTTGGTTATGTTGCCTTAATGTGACATTAAAAAGAAGTTTTCCTTTATTTTTAATTCCGCCAAATGACTGCATTGATTTGTTTGATTCCCAGTGATGGGAAAAGGTGAGCACAGCCAGAAAAAGGCATAACTGGGGCCTGCACAGGGGAAGTGCTGCTGTGAGGAAAGGGAATTTCTCTAAATAAGTAAGAGTCCCCTGTGGCTGTGGAGACTCCTTGAAGCTCAACAATGAGATTGGTACAACCCCCACTCCAACCCTTCCCTTTTCCCTTACAGGGATTTGTTCTCTTCTGTGGGTTCTGAGAGCCGAAACAACACAAAAGTCACAAAACCCCTGAAACTGAACCAAAGTTATCATTGTTTATAAGTTTGCAGAGACATTTCCAGTTCAAGACAATGCAGGGATCTGTCAGTCCCATCAAAATTATCATAAGACTGGGATTTGTCATCACACACATACTTCTGTGTTTATGGAAAGTGGACCCAGCCTGGTCCACAGTGAGGAGAAAGAGGCCCCACTTGGTGTGTACTCAGCTTGCTACACCCATTTTTCTTTCTTTTAATGCCAACAAGGAAGCAACCCCATTTTTGGTTGTTTTTTTTTCAAAAGGAAGCAGTATCTTCGTAGCAGCTCGCATTCCTGTTCCAGTCTCAGCTGGATCTTCTTTAATTGCCCTTTTTTCTTGCCTTGAGGTTTAGCCTGCCAGTAGAGGATACCCTATTTGACTTGCAAGGTCTTTGGGCAGATGTTCCTCTCAAGGGAATCCTTCCAGCAGAGAACCCCAAGATTCAAGAGCATAATGACTCAAGGAAAAGAGCTTGGACATATTTATCACAAGAAGGTTTAAGCTGATGAACATAGGTACAAAGGGATAAAACACAACCTCTTCTTAACAGATATTTCAAGCTCAGTTTGAGAGTCCTGAGCGACGACCAAAACTGGCAACTTTTAAACAGTTCATCCACGAGGACTGGAGCATGGCCAGCAGAGCTACATTGACCTCTTGCTTTGTTTGATACAGCAATGAGAAACCATTAAATGCCTCCTGCTCCGGATGTTCATCTTTGACGAGGGGCCTCTGGAAGGTGGCCAGCTAAACCAGCCAGCACTCAAGCAATGAGGAGAAGGGTCAAAGGAGAAAATACAAATGCCTGACAGAAGCAACCAGCAGTAAGATTGACCAAGGAGGAGTTGTGCTCAAGTAACAGCCACAATCTTGTGGGTTTGTTTTGTCTGTGTTAACTCCACACTCAAGGCCTCAGTAAGTGGTGGGTGAAATCTCTATGATCTTTTGCAGACAGACCTTTATGCATCCCAAGCTTTTCTCCTGGGCCAAACAGTAGCCAGGATCCTTGCAGTGATAGCCATGTGCCTTTTCATCTTCCTCTTGCCTTCCTTTAGCCCCTGCTCCCATGTCTGAGTTTCTGGGTGAGTCTTACTGGAGAACAGGTCCAGTTTTAAGCCCTTCACAGGAAGCCAGTGCCTCATCCCTGACTGAGCCTGTAGATTTTTGATCTCCAAGGTTTTTAGGTGAGCCAGGGCCCAGAAGCATCTCAGAAACAAAAGAATGTGTTGGGACACTGGGTTTAAGCATTTTGGGGGGTAAATAGCAGCTGAGAACCTGCTCTTTACAAGCCTGAATAGGAGGAATATCCACAAAAGACACAGGGGACCTTAGGACTTTTGGGAGATCTGGGCTCTTGTGTTTTCCCTGAGTATACAGTACCCAGATGATTAAAAAGCCCATCACAAAATGTATTAGAAAGAAAGGAATTTTAGCAGCTAAAGAGTTCTAGGGTCCAGCAAAAGTGTAAGTAAAGCCTAGCTCCCTGGCAGTAGGGAGTGAGGATGCTGATCCTGGCTCTAAAGATGCTTCAATCTCAGACCTCTCTCTGCAAGAGATCTCCAGAAATGATGAGTACCTGGTACCTGGTCTCGCTATTCTGCCTGCTGGACCAGCTGCTCCCTTCTCTGAGGAGGTGGTCAAGGCTGGGAAGAAGAATGGCCACCCAATGCCAAGCACAGCACACTCCCCACTGCATCACTGCACCCCTCCCCAGGCTGCCTCCTGCCTCCTTCCTCTCCAAGGCCTGGCAGAGGCTCCTTCCCTCTCCACGCCTCATCCATCAAGCCAGATGATGTTGTTTGCCCACCCTGTCTTCCTCGGCCTGTCAGTGCCCAGAGAAAACAATGATAAATAAACTGGCACTGAAGAAACTGTCTCCTGCTGCTTGATTTATCTATTATTTGTGTTGTAATCCAAGCCCCTTCATCTTTTCGCCTGCACCCCAGTCATTAACTCTTCTTCCTCTGCCTCGGGTTGTTTTCCTACCTGTAGCCCTCAGAGCCAGCATGGAGATTTTTAGACTCTTCCCCTGCCTTGGCTTTTGTCTGGGGCTGAATTAGACTCCTAAGGCCGAAGCAAAGCAGATGGTGCCCATGACATATACCTGCCCCAGTGCAAGGTTAAGGAGCTGAGATTGAGGAACCTGGGACTTGTTTTACATCCGGCCCTCATCCCTGGTTCTGAAGTGCCTTTCCACGTACACAGCAGTCTCCAATATTTTTTTTTGCTTTTGAAAAGAGAAAACGTCCATGTGCCACTACATAAATTGCAGTGTATCAGTCAGATTCATGCCTACCTGCACGCAGAACCAGGAGATGATTCCCCAGTTCTTGCCTGAACTAATGATTTCAACTACCTTGAAACCAGGCACCCTCAAGGATGTGAGAAGATGCTGTGGGGATTTTCTCTGCTACTTGCTTGTTCCTTGCTTTCTGTAAAAAGAGAGCTGAAGTGGGACCCTTTGAGGGAGCTGCTGTTGGGGATCTGCTGATCCTGCTCATGGGACAAGTAGAGAGAAAGAGCCACAGCATACAGCTGGGAGCCTGCAGCTCCTGCTAAAAGGTGGAGAGACTGCAGAGAATAGCTGGGAGCTGCCAGCCAGGCCACAGAGCCCAGAAAAAAAAACCTTCCTAGGGATCAGAGGAGAATTTGCACGGTGTGGTGCTCATTGAAGAGGAGAACTAGGCACACCATAAAGCACTTCCCATAGCAGAGAGGAAGCACAAGCCATATTTACAATCTTATGGTTGGACTTTCAAGCTGTAACTCCTGCTTTTCCCTAGACCTTTCTTCTTTGTACAGCTTCTGAACCACAACACCAGTATGCCAGGAGCTATAAATCACCCTCTAGATGAGAGCAGGACAATTACAGGCTAAATCCCAGTTCTCCTCAGCAGGCACATTGAGATCCCCTGCCACCATGTTGGGGACCAGAAAGCAGCCACTGAAACCATGCCAGCAATATGGTCACCCACATTACCTCTCCTAGGACTGACTGTTGACAACAGCCCACACGATTTCCAGAAGAAAAGCTGTGATGCATTGCAGACAAAGGGTTTGGGTTCAAAGCCTGCTCAGGCTAAAATTGTCCTGTGTATGGAATTTGGTGACACTGAAAACTTTGAGTTAAATGATACCTGTAGGGCTTCTACATTTCCATTGTCACCACCTGAACCAAGGCTGCTCCTTTCTCTTTCCAGCTGTGGTCACTAAGGGACCATAGTCCAAGACAGCAGCTGGCAGAGATGAGGGACCGGGCTGTTGGCCAAACAACACTTTTCCATGCCTTGTACAGCTTGGTTTTAAAATATTAAAACTCATTTACATGAGCTAACAGTATATCCATGACCAATTACCAGGACTGATGTGCAGCAAGTTGTTTCATGCCAGAGTTCATAGATGTAACCTTTCTCTCCCATTTCTAGCACTGTCCTTCAACAAATAACTCTGTAATGCCTTTTTTTTAATTGTTGTTGAGATATATAATCATATAGATGAGATATGTAATCTATATGTTGAGATATATAATCATATATCAGGGATTTGCCTGTGGCCTCTTGAAGTCAATGGGAGGTGGTCCAGTGCTTGAAAGGTTTGCGTTAGACCTTTGGAGAAATTACATCTGTAGTCTCCAAAGTACAGCCCTGCACCATCCTGGCCTAGAAGAACCCTATTTTCCAGAAACACCATAATATCCAGTATTGATATTCTCCAGATAGTTCATGTTATGCTTCTGGACAGGCCTAGGTGTCCTTCAGCCTTGCTCAGCCTGCACTGAAGAGGTCCAAGCTCTTCTGTCATGTCTATCACCATTTAGTGTTGCTTGTAAAAGTGGAGTTACTTTCCCTCCAATATTTAGTTGTCGTCCAATATTCAAGAAACCTTGGTTAGGACACTCTGCAGGACACCCAGCAGCCTAAACCTGGGCTGAGGACACGATCATAGGGAGCCAGGCATTGAAATGTTACCTGTGGTGTGACACAGCATCACATCCTGCCATAGGCTTCATTTCTCACAGCTTATCTAGGCTACAGAGGCAGAGTGATTTAAAATAATCCTCATAATCGCTCCTCTGACCATCTTGCCAGCCCTACACCCTGCTCACAGGAGAGTGCATCTGGCTCCATGAACACCTGCCTCGGCTGTTATTATGATGTTTCTTCCCACACGATAAACCCAGTGAACACAGTTCCATAACACACAAAGCGATAAAAATATATTGAATGTTTAATCAAACATTCCCTTCTTTTATTTGCCTCTAGATTGCTAGTTATTACATCATCTAGATCCTTTCCCTTTTTTTTTTTTTTTTTTTTTTAGGTGCCATAAAATTATCTCTGGCTCTTGCAGTCTGAGAGTTTATGATTAATCAATTACTTAGAGAAGTTATCTATTAAAAATCAAAGCGTGATGCTGGGTGCACTTCCAATAAAGCATCATACAGCGAGAGATTACTGACCTAATCCTTTTCTTCATCAGTTGCTTATTACCAGTAATTGTGTTAAGGGGATCACAAGAGTCATTAAGTAAACAGGGTGCGTTAAAAGTGTGTGCAGCATAACAGGGGAAATTACCTAATTAGTGATAGATGGTGCTGGAACAGATTAATTGAAGAGCTTTTCCCAACAATTTTACTCAGCCTGATTCATGCCTTGCCTTGAAAATGTGGCCAGTGAAATCGCCGCTTGGCTTGAGTGAGGTGGCTTTCATGTTGTGTCACCTCTGTCTAAACGCTGTAGGTGTAACACAGCGATTTGGAGTCGGACCATCCTTCTACTGGCTCTGCAGGGGACCCAGACACAGATCTTCAGCTCTGAAACAGTGAGATGGGCCAGAAATAGAAGAGGACAGGGGTTAAACAGAGTTCTTATATCTCCAGCAGGTACCTAAGAGCTCAAAAACTCAAGACCAATTTTAGGCAAGGTGTGGTTGTTTGCGCTCACCCTCCTGGAGAACCTCTACCTCTTCAACATAACCCCTTCCAGGAGGGGACTTAAACTGTTCCTGTGGGGGCCCATCTTAGCTGTAAACACCAACCCACGGAGTTGTCTCCTCCGGGGGGGAGGGCAGGGAGAGCTCCGTGATTTGAGTTTGCTGGATCTCATCCCAACCCAACCCCTGGTGAACAAGCCTGTTTGTCAACAGGCACAGCAAGCAGCAGACAGGGGCTGGTGCCTTAATTAGTAAAGACAGGACCAAATAAACAAGGGGGTTTGGAGTTGTGTGTGTCCCCCCCCACCCCGCCAGATGTTCCCCTATTTCAGGAGCCTTGACAGCACAGCATGTGGGAAGGGATGGGGGCTGCTCCTGGCCACCGCATACCCGCCCCACAGCTCGTGCAAGCGAGCTGCCTTCCTCAGACTTGTCAGTTTGCAAAGCTCATTTAGAGACACCAAGCAATTAACTACCCCCTCGGCTCCCCCGTCCCCCTCTGAGCCTGACATCTCTGGAGAGACAGGGACCGCAATGCGGGTCTCTCCCCAGCAGCGTGAGTGGCTCATCTCTGTCTTGGCCCATGCAGGCAGCGCTCAGTGGGTCTCATTTGTTTGCATTTGCCTGGTGCCTTGACATGATGAAGTAAAAAGTTTTAATATTCGCCGACATGAATTTTTAATGCCTGGCTCCTGCTCCCGTGTCATTATTTGCCTGCGCTTCAGCAGTTTTGGAGTGCGTTTGTTTAGATAATGTTCCGTTAAAGGAAAACGAGGGTGGGGGGAAGCCTGTACCTTTCTCCCCATAGTGACCATTAAATTATATACCAGTGCTAGGCTGGTGTTCGACAGGTGCTGGCGATGCAACTTCCCCTCATATGAACAAGGGCCTGCACCCACCCTGCTTGCAGCAGAATTAACGGGAGAAATCTGGTATTGAGGTCAGCAATGTGATTCCGAGGAGCTTCGGGGTGCAGAGAAATTGAGCATTTCTGCCTTCTTCTGCTCTTCCGCAGGATCTCTCACACTCCTCACACTCCTCACACTCAGCCGTCCTATGGACAGCATGGGAAAGGAAGAGGGTGAGGATGACAGGAGGAAGAAAGGGAAGGAGAGGAGGGTTTTGGTGGACTGTAAAACTGAGTTAAGACAAAAGGGAAATGAAACAGCACTGGTAGAAAAAGGCACAGGCCTTAGCAAAGTCTCTTTCTGCAGTTCCACTGAGCTTGAGGACTGGGAAGAAATGGTTTAGAATATGACAAATTAGGTGGAAATATGAATGTTTCTTATACTGCGTCAGACAGGCAAGAGAGTAATCAGAAGTGTCTGGGAAGAATCTGGCTTTTGTGTAAGTTTTTTGTTATAGCAATAGACTGTCCAGGGCTGATATACCCTAAACACAGCTTCTGCAAAGGCAAGCTCATGAGTTAATAAGGAATGGACAGAGAGAACATTAGGTGATCTACAGTGATGGATGGATGGATGGATGGATGGACGGATGGAGGGATGAAGGGATAGATGGATGGGGCAGGGAGGATGGGTAGACAGAATTACAGTGAGGTTTAACCCTTTCTCCTAAACATATAGCTACTCTGAGCTGAGTCTCCAAAATCAGTATCCTGTCACCAGGCATCACCTCTTCCTGGTCACAAATTTTCTGCTTACTCACTCCTTCAAAATCCCAGAGGAGACAACTGTTGATGAGGAAGGGAAGGTGTTTGCCCACGCTGTCTGTTTTGCAAGGTTCAGATGCTTCTCACCAACCCACTTTGCGACACCGAAGAAGTTTGGGGGTCTCTGCTCTCACCCCCACCCCCAGACTCGGCTTTGCCCCCTCCCAGCGGCGGGTCTGCTCCTGCCTCTGTCCGTGGTGCTGAGCACTGCCTGAAAGCTCCTCTCCACTGCCCCCTTTATGGGGGTCTCACCCCTCTGAGTCCCCACAGCCAAACCCTGGGTTCAGATGGATCAAAGCTTTACATTGTGCTCAGGTTCAAGAGAAGACATCTCAGCTCCTTAAGCTTCCAGATGACAGTCTTTAAGCCAAGCTGTAGTGAGGAGGAGGTCTTGTCAGTAGCAGAGATGACAGTTTTCTTCAGGGAAAGACAGCCCCCACTTCAACTACTCATGTTTAATTTAGCTGCCCACTACAGAGCCAAGAAGGTCAACTGTAAAGTATCAGGCTGCAAATAGACCATCAGCTCTTTTATGTGGCTTTTCAGAGCTTCCCACTGCATTTCTTGAGGAAATGGATTCTCATGGACTCATCATGGGAATGTAAACACAAATAATCTCACAGTGTGCTTGGTAGAAGGGAGCAGGGAACTCACCAAGTGAGTGCAGTTCATCTGCTTTTCAGTTACAGGCTTTCAGAAGGCCAGGTTGTCTTTCTGAAGGCTTGATTCAAAGTTCAGTTCAGCCTCTGAGACTCTTTGATTGCTTTTAGTGAGCTTAAGACCAGCTTTTTAGTGAATAGGCCTGCAGGCTTTCTTTGGAAGTAAGGCATGATTGAACAATGAACTGATCTTCACAATTGCTGTGAGATTAGGGGTAACAGTTTGTTCACAGGACGGTTCCTGAGGTATTGGCAAGATATGCCTGAGGATACATAATGAATACCACAGGAGAAAACTTGTCTCTGGACTCTTGATCTTGTTTCAGGACATCAGTTCCCACAGTATCAGAACTAAGTGATAAGACTTTTGCTCCAAAGTGTTTTGACATATGGAGGACAAGTGAAGTTATGCACCACTGCTCTGCAGTGGAGAAAACTCTCTAGACACTCTTTCAAAGTAGATCAGGGTACACAAGATCCCAAGCCTACAAGTTCTCCAAGTTGACATGCAGCTGGCCTTGCAACAGCAATGGATTATCTCAGCACCGAGCTGGGTGTCCTCTAGGAGAGCTCATGGGTTGGAACATGGCTCAGGGCAGAAGTAACAGGAGCCTTCATCTCCCTGCGATATGAGCCTGAGGGAACTGCTGTCCGTCCTAGACCTTTAAAGCTGGAGACAGCTCCAAATCGGGATGCCCTTGGCTCTTGTGTCTGTCAGCAGTCTCCTTCTGGCCGCCCGACACCAGCCCAGTTCCACGAAGGCACGAAGGGTCTGCCCATGCTGGCGGCAAGCAGGGGGTTACATTTCACACACTCGCCTGCCTCTGTCGTGAGGAGATAAGGGCAGCACAGTCTCCATTAGGGAACATTCTTAAGTTACTTGTGTCTCGGCTATGGACGATATGTAATCCAGGGGAAAGCAGGTGCAAGAGAGGAGCACGGCCAGGTGGCTTCTCTTTAAAGCCCAGGGGCGAGCTAAGGATAGAGGAGGAAAAATAGAGAGATGAGCTTCACCTCCAGAGGGAATTAGCACCCTCTGTATGCTATTAAAGGAATCCAGTACAATCCATGGGCATGTGAAATGGCACAACCCCAGCACCACCCCTTCCCACAGCGTCCTGCATTAGCTGCCATCGCTGTTCTTACCAATTCCTTGTACTGCAGGGGAAGACAAGTGAGGATGCACTAGAGGTTTGAATTACGGCTTTTGACAGCAAGAGCCATGTGATCCAGATAAAAGAGGTATATCTTTCAATGAAGAAACTATTTTCTCCTTGTATGCGGACCCAGTTGGCCAGGGTGGCATTAGCCTTTCCTAATTTTAAGAAATAGCAGTGCCCACATGCAAGTTAGTTGTCTGAACTCTGAACTCCAAGGACAGTCACTGAAATATGGTCAAGGGCTCCTCTGACCCATGTAGGCATCTGCTCTAGGATGAGACAACTCACACCCTAAAGCCCACTGAAACTCCCCCAACCAATGAGATGTTAATGGATTGATGAGCACCTAAAATTAGGAAAAGCCAACTCCACCCTTGTGACTCCCCACCCTTCACCCCAGCTAGAAGGGGAATCTGAGACCTAGCAAGTTCCAATGGGAAAGTCAGCTTTATCATTAATTTGGAGTACAAATGCTAAAAATTGATATTTAGGGAGAATTAGAATATTGAAGCACTCCACTGAAGGATGTGCCACATACTGGACAGCTTCTCTTCACTTCTCTGTTAACTTGCTTTTAGGCATATGACTTCATCCCAGAGCACAGATCTGTGGAAAAAAATGGTGTTGTGTTTCTTTCACCTGGGAGGGACACGGCTTTGATCCCTCTGCTCTTTACCTTTGCAATTCACACTTTATTAAAGCCATTAGACCCTCCATAAATACACCAATAATGATCAAGTGGCACTTCTTTAATAGACAGTAAGTAGCCTGCTACATCTCAATGAAGTGGGCTGTTAAGCAGACACAAGACATTTCCCACAAAGACACTGCTTCTCGGTGTTTACGCCCTTCAGATACTTAGGGAGATGTCACATCATGTCTTGATCACTGCTGTACTGATTCAGCTCTTTTCATCTTGCCCTTGTAAATCAATCCTACCAGCCCTCAGTCATTTGTCGGTTGTTCTTATATGAACTCCCTGCCATTTGACAGTATCTGTCTGGTAAGAAGAAGCCCAGAAATGAGCAGAACTTTCCATATACATTAACGTTGAAGCTCCGCCATCCCTCCGGGATTTTTGATCTTTCTGCTGTTCGTTATTTCCCGAAGGCTGCGGAAGGCGGCTCTGCTCATGAGGTGGCTTCTTGACTAGGAGCTGAGATTTGCAAAAAAAACAACCAAACAGGGGCTTTGCCCAGACTTTAAGACTACTCCTATACATTAAATGTGCCTGGACTGTCCTCTGCCCCTGTGGATAGACAACACTGAACAACCCAGAGCTGTACTATTAAAATCCTTTCCCTTTCAAACAAGATGTTCACAGCTGTGTGGTGGTACTGGCTGGTGGCTGGCAATGACTCCTGGGAAGCATTTCAAAAAGGATTAAACATCCTAGGTCATTAGTACATCCAGGACTTTTCTAACAAGTTCCCAGTTTAACAGTTGGGTGCCAGTGCTAGGAACATTCTCAGGTGCTCTTAAATTTACTAGTAATAGTGTGGTCTCAGTGACCTTAGCTCTCCTACTTCCCATGCAAAGAAGAATCAGGAATATTCCCAACACATTAGAATTTATTCATGGGAGAAAACGTCCAACCCAAACTGTGAGACTCCACAGAAAAGGCTGAAGGCAATAAACAGTCGAATTGCAAGTCAGAGGATCAACTTTTGTATCTACAAACCCCACAAAACACCTCACACAATTCCTTCTTCAGAGTGTTTGCACCAATCCTTCTGGTATATGAGCAGTTTCTTTCACACAAGAGGAACAGACTGTGAGGATCAAGATATGGTCTGGGATCTTGTTCCAGTACGAACTGGAATACCTGGCCCATCCCAGTACAAAGTAACAGCTGTGGCCCAAAGCCCATGAGCCTGAGGACAGCAGAGAATAAGTTGATGTATGGTTCAGTGTTAGGCAGTCCTGTGAAGAGCTGGGAGAACTTGGTGGTCCTTGGAAGGTGGCCCTTCCAACTCAAGATCTTCTATGATCTTATGATATGATGTCTGTGTGTGGATCTGAACTTGGGTTTACAGCGATGGAGCAGAGCTGTTTGCCTGGTAGAACAGGCATTCCCTGACAGAATGACAGACCTGATTTATGAAACACAGTCCCTATCAGATGAACCCTACATAGGGTCAATCTGCAGCAGCAGCAGGAGGTTGAGTTAGAGAGTCCATGGCTGACACAGACCCTGCTGTGTTGCCTCTGCATGCAGCAGAAGGATGCTAATGACCCAAAAGGCTGAGAAGTAGAAAGCCATTCTTAGGTATCTCTTTTAGGAAAGCTGGTTTCACTGGGAGCCATATTCCTATCTCCTCCCAGAGATGTGGTAAGGGACAATGAATTCATCAATCTGTCATTTAAGATTGTTCGCTTGACAGCTCCAAAATGCATCTTAAAGAAACCCCAAACATTAAGGGCTTTAATAATTCAAGTTACTCTTAAATATGCCCTGCAATTCAAATCCTTGGAGTGGTTTAAACATTTGAAAGAGGTTCAATCTGGACAGCAATTTAAAGCCAAGACAGATGAGTTCAATTTGGCTGTGCGCTTCAGACTGGCACAGGACCTGGAAGGCCACAGACCTGACATCACTTTGCACTGAGAGTCTCCAGAGATATCCGTATGAAACAGTATTTAGGTGGATGGCCAAGTGTGGAATGGGATGCAGAGACATTGCCAGGACAACTCCAGAATGGGTGAAGGAGAGACTAGAAGGTTCAAGGATAATTGTAGTTTTGGTTGCTTTCTGACCTAAAACCTGTCCACAGAGAGAGACCTGTGCTGAAAAGTGAGGTTGGATGCAAATGGCAGTGATCTCTAACTCTCATCTTTGTCTCCTGTGAAAATGACCTTGAGGTTTTGTAAACCAGAATTGTTTTAGTGGTTCAGAAACCCACGTCTTGGGAATGATGCATTTGATCATTTAAGTGGTATAAGCTACCCATCAAAGTACTAGTTTTCTCTCCATTAATTATACAGAGAGATGATTCAAATTAGTCTGAGGGAAACCCCTGAGATATCTACACTGTAGGCATCTAGGCTGGTCAGATGAAACCCATCCTTGGTACCAAAGCAGAACAGCATCATCATTGATTTCTCTACCACAATCTCCATAGAAATTGTCCTAGAGTCTAATCTCTCGGTTTCTACACATTGCTGCTTATTCCCGTCAGTTTTATTTTTGATCCAAGACCAATATGGCCCCACCACAATGAGATACCAAATCTGTTGGCTGTAGACAGTACCAGGCCACAAATAATGGCAACGAGGTGATCACACTAAGGAAAGCCAAAGAAAGAAGATCAGAAAAAAACTAACATAGTCCCAATTCTCATGTCTTTTTCAAGTGCTCTCAAAGTTGTACTTTGTGACTAAATCTCTCTATGAACAATCAAGAACGTAAAAATGTGTTTACACAGGGCATGAGTTTCCAAACTGAAGCAGCATTTTGTTCTCTATTGCATGGGCTGAAGAACCACCAACTCAGACAGGGGTATGAGACGATGCTACAGTGAAGTGGAAGAAGATGATGAAGAAATGAAGTCTGTGATTCTCCCACTACAGATGCTTTTAAACGCTTCTAAAATTTGCAAGTTGTTTGTGAACAACAAAAAAAACCCCACCACTTGAAAATGCTCACATGGAAATTCCATGAGGAAATAAATTAAAACATGGGATGTGCTAGTTTGTGTAGAGAAGTTATGGTTAGGAACAAAGTCTACATGAGTGTATATGAGGCTGTGAAATCCTGAAGGTCCCATCTCGTCCCCTTCACATGTCCCCACAACATCACAAATGTTATCAAGACACCTGAAATACATTTTTTTTTTCCCTGGACTGAAGACTGTATAAACTGACAAACACCAGACTGCAAATGAGGATCTCAATCCCAGTCCCCTGAAAAGAGTAAAGGTTCTCTCATTAGCTTTGTCGAGAACTGTGTGGAGCCCCAATGCAGGAGAACTGATGTGACGAGCTGCCACCTTCTGTAAACCTTCTCCCTGAGGCTTAAATCTTACCTTGCCCAGCACATTTAAGAGTTATCTTCATAACCCCACACCAGCTAACAAGAGGCTGCTCTGTTACTGACTGGAGATTAAATTATAATCACATCCAATTCCTTTCCCCCCTCCATTCCCAGCAGTTTCATTACTCTCCGTAATCAGACACAGACTCACATTCTTCAGACACAGCAACCAATATCGCCTCCCATATTTCACAATAAAAATTGCATGTGAACCCATGTCACCGAGAATTAATTTTTGTAAGACAATGTTTATATTAACCATTCATTTATTGACTTCTGTTTGGTGGGTCAATTCTGAAATTTATGCTCCCCAGGGATCCACACATTGACCTCAGTTTCATCTCAGGTCAATATTTCCTTCTCAGGTCAATAAATCTTGAAACTGACCGTAGCAGAAGTCAATAATATCTGCATATTCTTATATTGTCAGAGGGTTGGTAACATACAATTGTGTGTCTGAGAGGTGAAGAAGCACGAGAGACACCAAGAACTATTGAATGAGGTATTAAAATGGAATTCTTGCTCAATAGCTCTCCTTCCCATCCATCCATAGGGTTAGATATGCCAGCAGTAGAGAAAATCGTTGTTTACGTTATTTATTTGTATATAAGCATGTGAGCATCCCATCACAAAGAGACACCCATGCTGAGAAGAAACAAAATGGAGTATAGTAGGTCCTGGCTCTAAAAATCTTCCAATAGGTATGGATGGTTGGGGCAGCTCAAAGAAATGGCATAACAGTGAAGAGTGTAGAAATCATCTCTCTCAAAAGTAATCAGAGGAGTCTCGAAATATCTCATCAAAGCAGAATTTAATGCTGGGACTGCAAAGAAAATGAAGAGGTCTCTTTGTAGAAGTTTATGGGAGTTTTCTTCCAAGTCAGGGAAAGCATCAATCTGTCTGCATGAAAATCTGCTAAGGGAGCAATAGCATCTGCACTCTTGGTTTGATCGGTGATGAGAACTGGTCTTCTGGCTGTGAGTGAGAGATGAGAGGCAGGATGGAGACAGACTGCTGAGAACTCAGACAGATAAAACAAGTAGCTGATACGCTAAATGGATCCCAAATCTCCCAAAGCAGGGCTGCACACAAGTTAGGAAAAATGTGCTGAGACGCTCCAGGACCAAGCTGCCTTTGTGGAGTGAGTCACTCATTGATGGACAATTAACCAACAGTGTGTCCAACATTTCCTCTGGTCTCTTGCCTCCTGATGGAATTCTTGGGAGTCTAAAAGACCCGTGTGCCTGTGGATCTCTCTTGTCTTTCCTGCTTCCTTCTTTCCATCTCCTCTTTCTGTGGAATCTGTGCAGCCTTTACCTTTATGGAGGCACTGTGGACTCTTTTACCCAGATATGTGTTTTCACAGATTTTTCAGGAAATTAATTATTTAACAGCCCTCTTTTTCTGTCAAATTTGATCAAAGTTGGCCTGGAAATTCAGAGCTTATAGGAGCTGGTAATGGCCAACAGGCAGACAAATACACCAACAACAGGTTCCTATTTACATCTTACAAGCTCGTAGCAACTTTTTCTGGGACCAAAATTGCTCCCTCCTTCTGGTCATGCCGTGATCCCTCTTGAGTCACCACAGTAAGATGCCCTTTGTCCCAAAAGCCCTGAATCCTAGCTTTAAATACAGTTCTACTTCCCAAGCTTTCCTTTAAATTAGGGTTTTTCCTGGAAAGGTGTGGTTGGGTTGGAATTGCTCTCTGGCCTCCCCCACATTCTAGCGGTGGTTGGATGAGTAATATTCATCTCAAAATTATCACAACTGGGATTTTTCAGGCAATCTGTAGGAGAAAAACTCTTAACCAAGGCACTGTTGACAGTACATAGATACAAGAGTAAGAATGTTTCTTATTAAAGAGAAAGCCCAAATTATATTGAACCAGATTCCAAGTCAACCCTTCAAATTTTTCAGAGACCATCATGTCTGACATATGAGTTGGCTCATGCTAGTAACACACCTAGCATGTTTCAAGCAGGTTGGGCCAGATGGTATGAGAGAGCCAGGAGAGCTTGGGCCCAGGTGGCAGAGGATTCAGAGGGATCTGTGGAGCAAAGCAGGATCAGTGTCAGGGTCCTGCAAACCAGAGGTGGGTATACAAACCCTGATTTGGGGACCATGACACACTGGGATCCCAGAGTGCTCAGCAAAGCTGAGGATGATATTTCCATCAGTGTACGTGGCTGCACAGAGAGGTTAAACACCACACACATGATCCAAAGAGCCAGGAGCAGCACTTGGGAAGCTTCTAAACAATCACCTTCAATTAATTCTCCATGGTAAGAAGGTGACCGTGGTATAGCAGTGCCCAGATGTTATATCCAGACCTCACAAACCTTCAAGCAATGGACTTCCCTTGGAGCAATGGTGCTGCAGCCAACCACACGTGCTTTTCCTCCTCCAACCAGAACCTCCAGGCTTTGTTTCATGGGTATTCTCAGGGCTGAAGTTCATTCTGCTTCATGGACTTTTGTCTGATCACTACTTCCCCCATCCCTAGTTCTGCAGAACTTTCTTCCTGAGGGCTCTGGTGGGATGGAACCCCCCTGGGTGGAGAAGACAAGTGGGTTTCAAGCAATTTTAATTCTCCCTCCCACCTTCCCCAGTTGAGAAAGCACAGCTGTTACCTGTCTTCTTTTCCTCCACAGCTCCAGTGCAGGAGCCTGGATCCTGCCAGCCACTAATCTTCCCTGCCTCAGGGCTTTCCTGACAGAGCAAATGATCTGCCAGACCCAGTTTAATGGAATTGTAATTGCCAATTAAAAACTGTCCTGTTAATTGCAGCAGCTTGAAGGTTTTGAGTGTGCATTCGTGTGGGCACGTGTGGGTGGGTGAGCAAGCTAGTGTGAGTTCCTGAAGACTCTGCTGCTGAGATTGATGGTCTGCCCACAAGGAGATGAACTTGGGAATAACCAGTGTCTTTTGCTGCTGTTGAAACACCACCCAGAATGCCCCTCTGGCCCGTTCAAGGGAATGAACCAGATAAAAGGCAAGAGAGGAGGACACAAGCAATGTGAAGGGGGATGATCTGGTGTCATTGATGGCCAAAGCAAACAGGAGGAGTCATCGGAATTACCAGCAGTCCAGAGGGTGAGCTTGATGGATGCTGGGGGAAAGCCATAAGAGAAAGCTTGCAAATTTACTAATGCAGCTAATGTCTTAACGAATGAGGCCTGAGAATTTATCACACTTCTGTAGCTTCCAGCACTGCCTTTGTCCAGACCCAACAGAATTGTAGTGTCAATCTGAGGCACTTTTTTCAGCTTAGGTGAATAGAAAACACCTGAACAGATGCTTTTTGCAAGAGCAAGAGAGCAGAAACCATGCAATTATTTTTATTTTTTTTTAACAGGAACAAGGTGCTTTTGAACTCTCCACAGAATGACAGCCTGTCTCAACACTTCCCCTGGAGTCTTTATTTCCCACTGCTATGCGTGTAACTATTGATACCAGTGCAAAGCAGGCATTTGGTTGTCCAGTTCCACGGGGCAATATCCCTCACCCACCATTTCCCATGCTTAAAAACAAAACAAAACAAAAGAGTCATGGATGCAGGACATTTTGGGTAGGAATGTGGTCTGAAAAAGACCAATAGTGAAACACTTGGAGTCTTCTTCCTGCTCAGCCACAAACCCTTTGTTTGCCACTGGGCATTTCACTTAAGCTCGGGTTTTGCACAGAGATTTTGTGCTAACGTAGCCAGAGGTGCTAGAAGAAAAAAGCAGATGATATGTTATGCAAAAGGCAAAAGCCTAGTGGTATCTTCAACACACTCCTTATTCTTATCTATATTGTAGCCAAGAACATAAGGTCACCTGAGATGGAAACCCATCCTCGTGCTATGCATTTGTTTCCCCATTCACAACCAAGAGCAGAATCTCTCACCGCTTTTTCTGGGCCAAGTCCAAGCCCCTGAGCATGGAGATAGGAAGGGAGGATATAGAGAGGTTACTAAAAAGCCATAGCAGCTTAAACCTCGTCACGTATAGAAGTATGGACAGCTCAGGTCCTTACAAAGGGCATTTCACCAGCCTTTACCTCAATGCTTTCCTACTCCCATAGGCTGTAAGCAAGGAGGTCTTCTTGGGTGAGGGTGATTAAAGAGCATAGGTCCATTCCCATAGGGAAAGGCTTTTCATGTTGACCACTTGGACTCTTTCCAAATCCATTGCTGCTTCCCCATGGGGCCATCCTGAGTGCCTTCCCCCCATACCATCCAGCCCAGGACCCTGCTGAGTGCACTTATTCTTTGTTGCTGCCAGGAGCCTCCAGATCTATAGCAAGAGGAGATTAGTTCTTTGGCTGGGGTTGGGAGACATTCATCTGCCTGCGCGTCTCCGGTCAAGCAGAATCTGAGGGATCCATTTATCAGGGGAGCTGGAGAGCTGTGGTGCTGTCAGGGGACAGTTCACCGTTGTGTGATGTGACTTCTTTTGCTCTGGGATAGGTGTCTTCCCTTTCCATTTTGAACATGGACAGATTCATCAGCAGAGAAAATCTCTCTCTGCTCTGCTTGGACAGTTCTTCCAAGGAACGGACACTTCTGCCATTTCTCCACTTTTATCCTTTTTATTTTTTCAGTTGAATCCCACCCCATCCCAGGAGAAAGGTTTCCATTTCCATCCACCAAGGAGGACTGAAGTCCTTCCACAAGGGAGATGTTTTCTTGCCCTCTGAGTATACTTCTCCAACTTTTTTCTTGTTGTCCTATCTTCAGACACTGAGCTGAGCTATGAAGTGGAGTCTCAGAGCTTCTTTATGCATAATGGGATCTCTGGAAGAAAATCAGAGACTTTCTTCTTGAATCCACATAATCTGTCAAGAAGCCACACGAGATGCATAGGAGACTGAGAAGAGGTCCATCAGATCAGTCCAGTTCCCCAGGAACGGAGGCTCCACCTCCTCTCTGGGCCCTTTTTCCTTTGCTTAAAAACTCTCCTGGGGCTTCAGGGTACCTCACCAGTTTCTCTTCTACCAGGTACATGCATCTCCTGCAGTGGGGTCTGGAACTCTTTTAATACTAAATCCCTGCCTCGATGTCTCAGGGATACCTCAAGAGTTTGGAAAGATTCATTGACAACAAGGCAGGCCCCGTTCAATAATATCCTTTTCATATCTGGAGGACTGATGGCTGTGCTTTAAATTTCCTTGAGATGACATTCCATTGACTGACGTCTCCTTCTCACCCTGTTCACTTAAATCCTGAATTGGCATCATGTGCATTTAGCCAGTTTAGCGTGTCTGTATGCGCTGGGAGTTGGTGATGGAGGTAAAACATCAGCATGGAGCCTTCTGCAGTCCTGAAAACCTCACTGATGGCCCCCAAATCAGTGAACGAGTCCTCCAAATCATGAATCTACTTTAAGAAATAATAACATTTCCCAAAAGGAAATAAATGTTGAGTTCATATTCGTTTGATTACCTGTGCTGTAGTCTGTAAGATCCATATTTTAATGCGCTTGTCCACAATTAAGTCAATTAGACACTTGGGTCTAGAGTTTTACCTTATAAAAATAATAATAAATTTTAAAAAATTTACCTAGAAGCAAGATCTAGGAGCTGGTGCTTTAACAAAAGGCAGATGCTCCTTACACACCAGCCCACAGAGCTGTGGGACTGTTTGCCAGGGGATGCTGTGGATTTGGTTAATGGCTTCAGGAGGAGACTCCACACATTCTTGGAAAAGAGATCTACTGAGCATTACTAAACAGACAAGTGACAACAGGCTCAGGAAATCCCCTGTGCTAAGAACAGCTGGAGCCTGGGAGAGTGCTAGAAGAGGTATCACACATTTCTCCCCTCCTTAATTTTCCGACTGGAAGACCCTGATTGGGGCCACCATTGGAAAGAAGGGTTCAGCCAGGATGGACCCTTTCTTCTGCTCTCATAAATCAATGATGTCATAAGACCAAAGATAAGTCTCAGGGGTGACCATGATGACTTTGGCCCTTTTGACAGTCATTTCATCATCCCCTTGTAGAAGCTATTTTTACCAAGGGCTCACAGCCCCTCAAATTCGGGTGTTGGAAATCTGAGTCAGCAATGCAGGAATACGCTAATCTTGTTAAAGCAATAAAGCACCAGCCCAAGACATCAAAGGGGATTCGTTTCCCTTTTGTGTAAGCTCCAGGCAAGACCTCCTCTGCCTGATTCTCCTTTGCCTGTAAGCTCTTTGGTGGATGACCGCATCAACGACACCACAGAAAATGTTATATGGAGGTTTGGAGAGTTTTAACAGGGCTCATCTGTGCACATGAACATCCTGGAGCTCAAAGGATCCTCCACAGGGAAAGCCACCAAGCTCTGGTTTCACCTGGAGTGATCAGACACTGCTGTGTCTGTGCTAGTGGTGGGCCCCCAAGTTCTCCTCTGCAGGTAACCTATATCAGCCACAACTCCCTGCCTGCCTCAGAAATGGATCCTGGTGCTCTCCCTTTTTTTCTCCCCTCCCACATCAGCATTCTTGCAAGCAAAACACTGGTTCCTCAGTAGCACGAGGAAAGATCTCATGGGGTGGCTAAAACCAGTGACTAAAACGTTGCTTCATCTTCTTAGGGGTGCTTCGTGACCATGGAGGAGGCAAGTGGGTGGAAAAGGAATATTACTATGGACATCCTCAGCCCTTGAGTCTCTCCTGGGTGCTGGGGAAGGCAGAAGGGGATGATTTGGAATAGGGAATGTTTGTACAGTGCTGAGCACTGGGGACACCTTAGCCCTGGCCAGGTTCTTCAGCTCAGCTAAAAAATAAACAAAGAAATAATTGTAACAAGTAAGACTATTAGCTACCAGCTGAGAATGGTGTGTCTAGAGGTACAGACACATCACACCACTGGCATGGGTTAGGTATGAGCCAAAAGCAGACCTTCTACAGGGCTAGCTTGACTCCAGACAGGAGACAGCAATGCATATACGGTGCCGAGCTGTCCCAGTCTCATAAAAACTTCTGGACTGGAAGAGCAGCTGCATAGCCCTTGTGATCTCTCTAGAGCTTCCCACTGGGATCATCTTAGCCTTGTTAAAAAAAAAAAAAAAGAAACAAAAACAAAACCCAAAAAACCCCAAAAAACCAAAACACAAACACAAACCCAAACAAACAAAACACCCCAAGCTTAAATAAATAATCTTTCGTCTGGGTATTACATACCCCAGAATCCCAGCCACATCGCTGCTGCTTGTCGGCACTGAGCTGAAGTAGGGCTGATGGTTGGACTCGATGATCCCAAGGGTCTCTTCTAACCAAAATGATGATTCTCTGATTCTACCTGACTTCAAAATATTTTTGCCCTCAGCTACTTCTGTATCCAAGGGAGAGGGTCAGGCAAGGAGCCAGCACAGCTTGCCCCTATTCCTGGTTATAGGGCATGCTCTCAGCTCCTTTGGATGGGCTGGACCTGCTAATGAATAGTCCCTCTCCCACCCCACCCACCTATAGAGTGCCCTTGGGTCTCCTCTAGGTTTGCAGGAGAGGTGGCCGGAGGGCATAGGGTTTGTTAAAACAAGACACAAGCTTGGATGCAAACATCATTGCCACCTCAGAGGAGTGCAGCGATCCTGACCTGCTCCTCTCTCGCCGGGCTCAGGTCTGTGTCAGCTTTTTCTTTGTTGTTCCTTTAAGCGGCTTTTCAAATAGATGCTGTTGAGGGGAGGCGGGGGGGGTGGGGGTGAGGGCGGTGTGTGGAAAGAAACAAGTCTAAAAACAACCAGGCCAGAAAAGGCTTGCAAAGCATGATAGGAACTGGCCCCAGGCAGGCTGGACTCCTTGCTGCAGTCTGCTGCAGGGTCTCAGCTCAGGGATGAGGTCCCACCGTACAGAGCTTTGCACCCATGGAGAGCATTCTGTCCCAAATATCCAGCCCTGCCTAGTGGCCTCAGTCCCAGACAGTGTCATTCTTGGTGTCCTTCCTCTCCCAGGGTCCCACAGACCTGTCCTGCACATGAGCAACCTTTGCAGTCCTAGACATGGGACCTTCTGCTTGCACGCGCACAAACACTCATGCACTGACACCACCCAAGTTCAAGTGGGTCCATGCAAGCAGAAATTGCTCCTTCAGCCTGCAGTCCTTGTGGAGACATCACTCAGGCTTTCACAGACCTCACATGCATGCTCACAGACACCCCAATGCCAAATAAACTCCACTTCCACCCTCTACACCCACACATCTTCCAGCACCTACCCTGACCTCTGCTGATCCAGCCCCACATATATATGTGGTTGATCAAGCCCTACAAGGGTGTGCAAAGCTGCTCAAGGGGGTACAGACCTCCACACGCTCCCTTTACTCTCTGCCACACATCCCCAGTCCTACCGATGCTCCCAGTGAAGCCAACCCCATCAGAAGCCTTCTCACCCTAAGACCTGCTCCTAAGGGGGACCAAGGGGATGAGACTCCCACCCCACAGCCCTCACTCACCCACCACCACCCCAACCTTGCAAAAAGGCTTTACTAGCCCTTCCACCCCACGCATATATATCTTCATTTGTCCTCTTCCCGTGCAGCCACTAGACGGCAGGTCAGGCTCGCAGAAGTGCTCTTTCCAACCAGGCAGTCGATGGGCTCATTTGTCCCAGCTCCCCCAAGTCGATGGGGCTGACACTCGGCAGTCAACACTCTGATTAAGATGCCACAGTTGAGTTAAAGCACGCATTAAGATTTGATGAGTAATTGATCAGCACATCAACGGGGACGAGGGGCTGGAGAGAGAGAAGCCGAGGCTGCGGACACCTGGGTAAAAGCTCCAGTTGCACGCACGGGCTCCGTCTTTAAATAAAACTTATTAGGGAGTTTGAATCTTAAAGGGATAATGTCGGGTTTATACGAGATGGGACCGCTGCGGAGCCGCAGAGTGCAATAAACAGGCTTGACATAATATAAACGGTGATTTAAAATTCTGGCTCCCTCAAAGCCTTTGAGGGGCACAGCCAGACGGAGCAGGAGAGAGTTGGGGGGGAAAAAGGAGGAGGGGGCTGAGATCGAGCTTAGCCGGATCGCCTTTATACCAATGGGAAAGTGCTGACATTGATGGATTCGTTCCTGATTTTACACCAGCGTAGCTGGGTGTCTCTCACCGGACCGGGAGGTATAAATAAGCGTGTGTATGTCTGATGCAGATATTCAGGACTCCAGCCTCTCTCTTGCCTATTTTATCTTAATTTTTTATTTAAAATTATGCGGTATTTGGTAGCTGGGGAAAAATAATTGAGAAGTGACTGTAAAATGGTCCTACCTTGCTTTACAATTCGATGAAAGCCACACTTGTGCTTAAGTGTTCGTAGAAACAGAGACTTCACTGCCGGCCCGCCAGAAAAAAGAGGTTTCCTTTAAACTCTGTGCTGTCACGGGAAGATAATGTAAGTAGATACAATACACCTCTAACAAGAATATACACAATTCTTGCAGAGAATGATGGATTTTCTTTATACGCACATATCCATACACTCGATAATAAATATGCACATGAAAATATAAAATAAATCCTGTGCATCACAGGTGAAGGAAAATCTGTCCTAATATCTGTCTCTTCCTTGTTCTTACGGAAGGAAGATAGGAAAAGACCTGGTCCACACCCTGCATGGAAAGAATAATGTTATGAGCTGCCCTAAGAATAAATTCACACTTTTTTTCCTCCAGAAAAAGGAAAGCCATTCTGTGTTCTGGCATTTGAGTGCAGCCAGCCCTTTCCAAAAGATTTTGTATTTGGTTTCTGCCGACAGATAAGTAATATCTTGTTCTGGTGTGTGAGATTTGTTTCATTGAACCCACCGAGCTCTTCTCCCACCCCCAGTTGCAGGCAGGCTTCTGTGGCCACACGAACATCACCTTCCTGGGAAGGGACTTTGGGCTTTGTTTTGCCAAGCAGGTAAATAATTACAGCGTAAATCAATTATTGAGTATTGAGGTGGGGTCTGGCTCTTCTTTTCTATTGCCTTAGCTGTTTTGGCTTCAGAAGACTCACTCCAGCAAGGGGGGGAACAGCACTGAGCAAGACGCGCATCCTGTGCTCCCCTGTTTAAGCTCCATCTCTTCATTTAGGCGACAGGATCCTGGGATCAGACACCATTTTCTTACCCAGGGTTTGCTCGGCTCTTACCAAGTGCCAGGCTGTTTTCTGACGGTGGCTCCGATGTTCTTATTTAGCACGAGCAGTAATAACTAGCACACACCTGGAAAACTCCTGGCATATAGACAGCATTAGGCAGAAAAGGACATATGACCCTTCTGAAGAAATATTAATAGATTTCTTGATTTCTTTTTTTGCAAGGGAGAAAGACTTGGAACCAGCTGGCCCATGAAGTCGTTTTTCCTGCACCCACTAGTTTTGGTGTCTGAGAGCCCCAAGGCAGTGTTCACCTGCACCAAGAACACATGCCTGAGGAGCAGAGACACATTTCTACCCAAACGACACATTTTCTGCTTGTTAATCACATTTGCATGTGGACTCTACTCTCCTAACTGTGCACATGTGAAAAAAATAACATCTTAAAAATAAATATTCTGTTAAAGGTGACTGGGGAAAACCCACACGGGAACCTGGAATTATTTTTGGAGCAGGTCTCTAAGTGTGCAGCACATCATTTTGCCGGAAAATGACATTTCATTCTGCTTGAAAATCCTGACATCTGGAAATGGGTTTGCATTCTGAAAGCCAAAAAATACATATAAGAATTTGAAATTTATCCTCAGTGCAAAATCAACCTGGAAATATTTTTGTTCTGATGATACACTGTTTTAGTTCAGTCAAATAAAAATGTTCCATCTCGCTAGCAGCGAAACACGGCAGAAATCTCAACTTTATAATCCAATATATTGTTAAATCCAAGGTTTAACTATAAACACTCGAAGAAACCAGGATGCCTCGGCAGAGCTGAAGCAGTATGTTTTCCCCTGGCATCACAAAATATTTTGTTGCTTTGGAAGCCAGGCGAGACAGTTGAAACAGCTCATTTCAATATTTTTAATATAAAAAAACCCCATCACCGCAATCGGCCTGATCCCAAGACGATTTTTTGACAAGGAGATGTTCTCCAGTAGAAAATTCCACTATCAAAAAGTGTTGACCAGCGTTTTGTGGCATTATCGCAAAGGCACAGCTTCAGATAATACTGAGATGGGTATAAGCTGCCTCTCTTACGGACTGCAAGATTTTCCCAGGTTTTTTCTTTGGGGGCAAGGGTGGGAGGAAGGTACCTGCTACAAATTCTGGGCACTGGAGGGATAAAGACCCCCGTCAAGGGCTTGGGCTCTGACTGAGGACTAGCAGCGTCATGAAAACCTGTCCTAAAATAAAAGAAGAGCTCCCAAAGTTAAAATTGAGGAGAAAATTGACTCCACAGTAAGGAGGGGGTGGGAGACTGAGTCATGACTGCTCTGCAGGGACATGAAGGTCACACAGGGCTGAGCCAAAACTACGGCCAAGTCATAACCTCGTCTGAGCCAAACCCCACCGGGCTGGCCCAGAAGGTGAAGCTCCTGGCTAGGGCTGGCTACAGAGGTGGCCTGAATGTTCCCAAACCAGCCTCTGATTCCTTCCTGCTCTTTATTCCATCTGATGTAATGTGTGCCCAAGCGCAAAGGCTGCCTGAGTCCAAATTTGAGGTCGGAAAAGCGAGAGCAGGAGAGCAAACTGCAGACGTCGTGCTGCAAAGAGGCTTTGCTGTGGAAAAGGGCAGTTCTCCAGAAGAACCCCCCAAAAACTTGCTAAGAACTGTGAACACTTCATGTTCTGATGAGATCACTCAATTCACCAGAAAAAAATCAAAAAAGATATTAGGTAAAAAGTGAACATCACGTCTTGCAAACTGCTTTTTTGGCTTGGGTTGGCTTGGGTTTTTTTCCTGTTGGCTCTGAAGGTAGGTAGAAACAGAGGCAGGAGGTCAGTGAAAGAAAAGAAAAATCCTGGGACTCCAGAAGCAGGAGCTTTCTCCAGAAAATAAATAAATAAATGCAATAGGTTCTGCGGGCTGATTTTATTATGGATTTTTTTTTTTTGAAGTCGTCATACCCCGAGGCGGGACGGTGCCGGGGAATCGGCAGTGCCCTGGCAGTGCTCTGTGGGGCTGCGGCAGGGAACAGGCTGGCTTATCTGCAGCCGCAATTGAAGGTGGCATTTTGAGTGTGCAATTACGCACATCCTTTCTTTTCTCATCTCCGCCAGCTCTTTCAATCCTGCTGCTCCTGCTAGTATTTACTGCTGAGGGCGGCTGAATTTTGTACTCTGCCTGCTTGGCCTGAATTTCATCACACACACACACACACACACACACGCACGCACACACACACAGACAGAGCATCCCACCTCCATCTGAATGCAGAGGTGGCAAATAAAAATATATAAATAAATACATAAACAAACCCCCAGCTCTTTGTTTTCCACCCATCTCTGCTTATTGCGCGGGGAAGGGAGGGATTCCGCAGTGGGGTGAGGGAGGAAAATTGGGGAGCACTGAGGAGAGCACATGGTGGGAGAGAAAAGGTTAAGAACTGCCATATTTAATGTACATCTTCCTGCCTTTTTTCTTTTTTCGCCTTTTTTTTTCTCTCGTACCTCCCCGTTAGTTTCAATCCTGCCTTGATCCAGTGGAAATTCCTGCCATGGAAAGGTGGTGGGTTTTTTTATTTCTGTAAAAGCTGCATTGGCAGCACATGGGTTTTGTGCCTGCACAGGAGCAGTTTTGGTACCCAGGAGGTCTCTAAGCCCTTCCCTGCAGCTGCAATGTCTCTGAGAGCCCTGTCCCATCAGAGGTGCTTGTAATCTTCAGGCCCAGAAGTCCCTTTTTTGCAAACCTTGCAGAAAAGTCATTCCCCCCTGCACCATCCGCCCCTTGTGGATTTGAGAGACAACAAGCAATGGATTGCAGTTATTTTAGGGTGTTTCTGGGTACTGGTACAAGGTGGGTTGGGGGAGAGGGTTGGCCAGGCATAAAATTCTGAACTCTGTGGTTTCTCCTGGCTTTGTAAGATATTCTACGCGCCTGATTCATAACCCAGAAGGATAAAATGGCAACAGAGGTGTAGCCCTGGTCTCAGTGATCATGTGGATGTGGGGTCCCCCCCAGGTCCCTACACCTCTTTTGCTGCTCCCTCTAGACCAGGGCTTTTCAACCATGCCAGAGACACTTTCTGCTCAGTGGTGTGCCACCAAGTAGGGTCAGGTGCAGAGGGAGCAAAAAATTCAGGGAGAAGGGATCTCTTGAAATGCTGATGAAAAAAACCAAGCCCATTATTTGAAGAAATAAAAATCCATGAACCCTCCATCATTTAGCAGCTCCAGCCAAGGCCAAAATGACAACAGCAGTGTCCCATGCTCCAGGGACACCCCCTTGTGACAATGCAGATGCAAAGGGGATAAAATATCCCAATTTGGACTTGGCATCCCAAATCCAGCCAACCCTTGAGTGATCCAACCTGTGCCAAAACAAGGTGGCCACGCTCACCCCTTTTGCACGGCCAAGGAAGCCAAAGGACAGAGCAAGGGCTGGAGCTTTCCCCCCTTCAATTTCTCCTTGCACAGCAAAATGGTGGTTCCAGGCGCTGGTTCCCTTCCAGCATCCCTTGCATTTCTCCTCTGTTTTGACTTAAAATGTGACTTTGCCTTTCAAGTTTAAAAAAAGAGAAACAAGAGCTGACACTTGCGTCAATATGAAACAACAGTTTTTTGCCTCATTTAGACTTAGCGCCACGAGTGTTTCTGCTCACTGGTTTTTAAAAAGGAAACAAAACAACATTTGACACTGAGTTCTGGGTATCCCTTTCTTTCAGGTTGCTGCTCTGCAGCAAAGCTTTGTGAACACCGTTTGTGTTCACAAGAAGGATTTAGGTTGGATGGGATCTCTGGAAATCTCTGCTCTAGTCCTGTCCTGCCCCACACCGCCTCCCGCCTCAGCCCTGCTCCCTCCAGGCTTCAAGAAGAGCCAGATTAGAGCAAGGGTTTTATTTTTGTTTTATTTCACTTGTGTGTGCTTCACTTTTCGGCTTAAAAATCCCAGAATTGTAAGAGTTGGAAGGGACCTCTAGAGATTATCCTGTCCAACTCCCCTGTTAAAGCAGGGTTGCCCAGAGCACATCACTCAGGACAGCATCCAGGTGGGTCTTGAAGGACTCCAGAGAAGGGGACTTCACACCCTCCTTGGGCAGCCTCTTCCCGTGCTGTCACCCTCATCATACAGCAGTTTCTCCTCATATTCGAAAGGAACTTCCTATGTTCCAGCTTGTACCCATTTTCCCTCATCCTGTCACTGGGAACCACTGAAAAGAGTGGTTTCTTTTTTGCAACTTCTCATGGGAGAAGCTCTTCTTCTCCCATTCTGTGTTTTTGGAAGCATCCCAACACTTCCCACCCATCTAAAAGTTATCCAGGTGAGGGCTTCCCTTAGCGACTCCATCCTGGCTGATGGCCATCTTTATTAAATCCCGCTCAGGGTTTGCTGGGGATAATTTAGCAAATGGCTTGGCCTTTGCAGGCTGCTTCACCACCCCCCAAAGAAAATTTCCCGTGCTTCTAACCGCAAAAGGAGGCAGCGGGTGTGCGTTAAGTGCTTGCATGCTGTGTGTTTACAAACACATCCAAAGGCTGCGGATCGCCTTTATGAGCCCCGTGCACGGCGGCGGATGCAAATTGCTTCAGCTCAGTCAATGAAGCCAGAGCGTTTCGCAGCAGCCGCCAGACCTGGCCTTCTGCATATTCCTCTGCAGCATATATTTATCTAACTAATCTTCAAGATATTAGCGATAATCTTTGCCGTTTTCTCCTTAATGAATGGCTGACACGCTCGCCTGGAAGCTGTTACTGTAGGGACCACCAGAGAGAAGAAATCAGATATCCTATCTCCAATCGTTTATCACTATCAGATCAGGGACGGAGCTTTTTCCCCTGTCTCTTTCCTCAATACCTCCCGGCGTGTTTGGTTATTAACCTCACTTAGCCTCCAGCAGAGCCTGGGAGACCAAACCAGAAAGGTTCACATTTTATTCCCCAGCTGCTCCGTGCCAGATATCTTGGGGCAGAACGAGAGAAGAAGGGAAGGCAAAGCAAGGAGGAGGGAATCCTTAAAGATCTTGGCCACAAACGGGGTTTTTCTTTAAACTGTGTCACTCACCCGGTGAAGCCAACCTCTGCTGAGTCGGGAACGGAGGAATTACTTGCTTGTTATCAGCTCCCCACCAAGGGCTGTGATCTCATTAGCCCTCTCAGACTAACGAAAGAGGGATGCCAGCCAAGGATGCTCCAGGAGGAGAAGACCACAGAGCAAGGGATGCTATCGGCCACTGTGTTACCATGAGCAGAACAGGCTCCCCAGCAAGTGGACTCAGCCTCTGAGTTAATATCCCTCCCACAGCCTCTTTTCAAACCACCATCACCACCCCCAGTCATCCCAGTGCAACAGTCAGAAGGTGTCTGCTTTCAGAACGCTTCTATCCAAGCCTGCGTCCCACAGGATTGCTAAAATCCCCGACTTAGCAAGAGCTGGTGCCACAGGAGCTGAACCAAATTCTGTGTCCATTAACTACTTAACAAAACTCTTTGTGCCCTCCCACCCCTCACCCCTCCCTCCAACACATTAGAGTTAATGCTCTTCTTCATTTCCAGGCCAAAAGCCAAGGCAGATCTTCGCAGAACTGGTTTCCTGCCTATCCTTGGAGTATTTGGTTTGCAATAAAGGCTGCAGAATGAGCACTGCAGTTGTCTGGTTCAGTCTGAGGTTTCTTACCTCCACACTCTGGCTAGAAATGTCTAGAAATAACTCCAACAACCCTTCTTCTCAATGCAATCCCATGAACAAAATAGGAGGCATCGGCTCCTAAGTCCTCCATGCAAAATGTACATGCTCTGCTCAGTGGAACAGCAAATGTCCACATTTGGGGTGGCTCTTCACCTTCCAGATGGTGTCTGGGATCCTCAGTTATTTCTAATCTATGGGACCTGAGACTACTTCAAGCTTCCAAGCCTGGTCACACACCCATTGCCTTGTCCCACCTCCGGTTTAGGGTGAACCCTAGCACATGTTGGCACAGCTCTGCTCTGCACCCTGACTTCACCCTCTTGTCCAGCTGGAAGCCTAGTTGCTGGAAGCTAGCACATCCCTCAAGTGGACAGCAGAAGGTCCAGGAGCTCAGGTTTAGCAGATAAATCTGGATGAGACTTTTTGGGATACTTCAGATCATCTGCACATGAGTGACAAGCACTTCTAGACTACCTTCCATGGTGGCTGCTGGCAGCATTACCCTCCCAGGAGCCATCTCTTCATTTCAGCCTTTAAACTGGAAAATTTCCACCAAATCCAGTTGCTCTGCACCCACTCACCACAAACCTGCCTTCTCAGGGACTGCAATACACATATAACTTATTTTGATGGTTGCAATGAACACCAAGAAACATTCAGTACATGTTAATTAGAACCCTGAAGGGGATCTTGGCTGAGTTTGGACCAAGCCAAGCATGGATGCCACTGAAAATCCTCTGAACAGCTGATACGACAGCAAGAAGGGTCTTCGATAGATCTTGACAGCTGTCCAGTTTTCCACTTACAAATTGTGAGTGACAGGCTCTTTACTTTTTCCCCATGATTGGGTGGATATGGAGATTGAGATCCACATATCTTAATTAAAAACCTTGGGATAATCATGTCTTCTCCTTGGTAGGGACAGCGCAGGCATGTACACAGGTCTTTGTGGTTTGTTTCACAGGGTAAGGAAAATGGATTAGAAAGGCTGGTGGACCTGGGTGTTAGTGACCCAAAGACATTACCCCAGACATATTATCCAAACAGGATTGTCTTGCCAGCCATCTAGGTGAGCTGTTTTGTTTGAGCTGTTTGACTTCCTGAAGATTTCACTCATTTCTCTAATTTTGGTCACCTTTTGAGGTTCATTCTGACTAGGATTCCTAGTTTATCTGCACTTTTTATATGGGTTTAAATCCTGCTTTGGGATTGCCAGGTCAGCCTCCACTTCCAGTAGCAGATTAACTGGAGTCCTTGCCTTAACAGAAGAAAAAACCCTCAGGTTTTGAATGAATGAGATGTCTTGGAGCTTCATGGACTCTTTCTTCAAACAGCTGGAGATAAAATCATTGGATGACTCAGAGATGGGTGGGACGTCCAGCTCCAGGACACTACCCAGGAACTCTCATGCAACAGGTTATCTTGTGCCAGGTGAGACACAATCCTTTCACCTCCCTACCTTGAGTGTCTTCTACCAGAGTTAAATTGCATTTTCTTGTTGTCTTTCTCACTCTGTGAAACACTCTCTGATTTCCATCCTTGGTTTTGGGGTGTCCTCCACTCTCTTCTTTGTGCCCCTCTGCCTAGAGAATTCTGATCTGTGGGATATTTTGCCACCTCTTGCAGTCACCTCTCCAGCTTGTTCACCACATCTCCCTGCCAGATCCCCAGCTTCTTTGCTCTCAGAGAAGAACCTAGTGGGGAGGACCCCAAAGAGTTAATCCTCTTCAGTGGTTATCTGGGTGCATTTCCATGGTTCCTGGGCGGGCACAGCTCCTTGGAGCCAGCAATACTGCTGAGGATTTCGGCAGGGCGACACAGTCACTTAGTGCACACCACTCTCGGTAACAGAGTGGCGGTGTCAGAATGGGACTGAAAGCAGATCCCCGCTTTCAGGTGACACTGAGGAAGGAGGATAAGATTTCTCCTGAGGGAGGATGGGGTGAGGAGCAGCACAAAGAACGGGTGGGTACAGAGGGCTGGGAGGGAGAAGGTTGTGTCTGTGGGGTGTATTAGAAGGGGGGTGGTTAGTAGGTCGAGAAAGGTTCTCTTCCCCCTCTACTCTGCCCTGGTGAGACCCCATCTGGAGTATTGTGTCCAGTTCTGGGCCCCTCAGTTCAAGAAGGACAGAACTGCTGGAAAGAGTCCAGCACAGGGCTACCAAGATGATTGAGGGAGTGGAGCATCTCCCATAGGAGGAAAGGCTGAGGGAGCTGGGTCTCTTTAGCTTGGAGAAGAAGAGGCTGAGGGGGGACCTTATTAATGTTTATAAATATGCAAAGGGTGAGTGTCAGGAGGATGAAGCCAGGCTCTTCTCGGTGGTATCCAATGATAGGACAAGGGGTAATTGGTGCAAGCTGGAACATAGTGGGTTCCACTTGAATATGAGGAAAAACTTCTTCACAGTGAGGGTGACTGAACACTGGCAGGGGCTGCCCAGGGAGATTGTGGAGTCTCCTTCCCTGGAGACATTCAAAACTCGCCTGGACATGTTCTTCTGTGATGTGCTCTAGGTGTTCCTGCTCTGGCAGGGGGATTGGACTAGATGACCTTTCAAGGTCCCTTCCAATCCCTGACATTCTGTGATTCTGTGTGATTCTGTGTGGTGACCAGGCAGCCTTTAGGCATTTATTTCCTGCAGCTTCCCCGTCACTGGCATTTTCCCGAGAGCTTGAAAAGTGAGATAACCAAGAGTTAAATCCTTTGCTGGGAATCAGGAGGAATGGACAAAGAAACCTCTGTCTTGTTTTAACCCAGTCCTTTGATGGGAGGCTCAGGCAGGGGCAAAGAGGGGCAGATGTGGCACTTAGGGACATGGCTTAGTAGTGGACTTGTTAGTGTTAAGTTTATGATTAGGCTCCATGATCTTAACGGTCTTTTCCAACCTCCGTGATTCTTTGATTCTAAACCAGCTCAGGCAAAGAGGTGACTTAGCCACGTAGTCAGACGAGTACATATGCCAGCCAAAGTAACCACGTTGATTGTCCCTGCATGGACAGACATGTTGGTATCAAGCTGGATGACGCAGAGATGGGTGGAAGGTCCAGCTCCACGACCCTCCCCAGGAACCCTCATGCAACAGGTTATCAATGGAGATGGGAGGAATGGAAGAATGGACCAGCAGGCGAAGTGTTAAGAGAAACCATCCCGATGAAATACATTCAGTAAGAAAGAGAGGGAGAGGAGACTGAAGTCCAGCTGGACCTCTCCTCTATTCCCCTTGTTTGATTTTATGGGCTCTGAAATGTTGCCCATCTGCCCTCGGTGTATTCTGCTCTTTTTTAATTGAAACTGACAGAGGGTATTGACTAGCTATCAAAATTCATATCTATGCAACATTTCATTTCCAGTGGCCTCAGCACTCTGCCGCCACCTCTCCGTTATTCCCCCTCGTTTCAATATAAAGGCAACTGTCACTTCGATAAATGGCCCCTAATGGTGGGTGGTGAAGGTGGGAGCTGGAGGAGAGCAGTGGGCAGGGGTGGGACAAAAAGCTTTCAGGTCCTGCTGGAAAACTTCATCAGGAAAGGGAAAAGAAAAACAACTCCAAGGGCTTTTATTTCTTTTAATAACTGGGAGATTTAATTAATTGATTGACTATTAAGGCTAATATAATTTTGATGATGTTGCCTATCTTTTCTGCCATTGATTTTAAGTCATGGTCTCTTTCTTGCCTTTTGGTTGTATTTTTGGTAATGGGGCCCCTTGTTATTAAAATTCAATTCAATTTTCACTATCTCTGCACCATAAGCCAGAGGAGCCAAAAAGAAGGATGGAAATGAGCGTTATTGGTATTTATTCAATTGAACACTCACTACTGCTGGTTTGGCTCTTCCTTTTTGCCTCATCAAACTGCTCTTTACGACAGATAGCATGAAAGAAGTGCCCACACTATTTATTCAATTGAGTTTTCACTTACTTTCTCCTCCACGTTAAGCAGCTTTGGTAATGGGAGATTTTCTTAATCTGAGGGAAAACAAAGGAAAAAGAGCAACAGGATCCAAAGCAAAGCTGCCTGTTTCTGATGTTGACAGCAAATCCACAAAGGTCACAGGAAGCCAAAGGGTTCAGTCTTGTGATTTTCATGCACATAGTGATGCCCAGGTGGGTGTCTTGGGCACAGGCTCCAGCTGTGCCACCAGAGAAATGGCTACAACCTCCTTTTTCTGGTGTCTCAAAACTCTTGTCACATCTGCAGGTGCTCAGACACCTGCAGCCCTACACATGTACACCTTGGTGCTCACATTCCCGTGGCACACACATGGCCTCATGCACTTCCTGTACCTGCAGCAGCAAATAAAATAGGTCAGGCAAGTTCTTTGTAGTGAGTGACACACAGAGGTCACATCCAGCCATCTCAACACTGTTGTCCTCCAAAGCCTGCAAGAAGATAGACAGTGGAAAACTGTGCTTGAGCCCTTGTGATGGTGCATACCCACCTTCTGCCTCCACTGAAGGTCATGGTATCAGAGTGAGCTGTGCCCCTAAATGCAGGGAACAGTATCCATCCCTTACAGGACACACACAAAGTCTGGGTCCTCTTTGGTGGAATCAAAAAACAGGTTTGTCTGATTCAGAGGCAGAGAAAGGTCATTCTTCAGCCTCATCTACAGCTTGAGTAAAAATGGTGAAGCAGAAGTTCTCCTTGCCACTGGGTCTGTCTCTCTGACACATCAGGATGGCTTTTTGCTGGCAGTGCAGGTTTAGGACCCTTGTTCTCCACATCAGCAACTCCCCAGTTCCTGTCAGAGCAATCCGATCATCCTCGGCAGAAATACAGAAGACCATTAGGTCAAGCCACTATGGTTCAATGTGCCTTGGTGCAACTAGCTAACATCTCCAGTGCTGTCCCTAGTCTCCAGCCCAGCAACCTCATGTTTTGCCACCTCTGTGTTCTGAAACCCACATTTATCCCTCAGGATCTTACCCGGAGCAAAACTGTGGCAGGGCTGAGACTCCAGATGGACACATAGTGATATGCAGCTCGATAGCAATTGGATGTGGAGTTTCTCCTTGGCCTTCTGCCCTCAGATTTCCATCCTGACATTCCAGTGGTGCAAAATATCCAGAAACATTTGTTCTGCCATTCCCACTCATACTGATGGGACATCAGACCCTGCCAGGTACTGCCTGCCTGTGCTTCTCTCTTCTTTGCCATGGTCTTGGCTGTGCAGGCCACATCCTGGCTATGTCCCCTAAAACTGATTCCAGGAGACCCTCCATTGTCCAAGTGCTTTGCATACCTCCTGCTGGGCAGGCTGCCCACCCACATCCCCACCCCAGCTCAGCCATGCAGCATCTGCTGTCCCTGGAGGACACTGACCCTGCCCTCCCGCCTTTCCCTCACTGTGCTCAAGGACATGTGGCAAGCAAATGCCGCCCTGCAAGCATCTGCTTCCCCTCACATTCCACGCATTGTTTTGACACTCCTGCCTGCAGAGACCACTTTGCAAGCCTGGGTGACACACATGGGTAGTTGCTCAGGTCTTTGGAGTCATCTTCCCCTGGGAGAGGTGGGGTACAACCAAAGGAGACACAGGGAGAGCTGGACCTGCACCATCACGGCCACACTCGGGCATCTTCCTGCATCAGGTCACCCTTATATTAGATGCACCATATTGCTTTTTGAAGCCTTGGACACCTCCTTAGTAAAAAGAGCACCAAGACATCCCTCCATGGCCCTTCTTCCACACGTTCAGTGAAATTCATGGCCTCTGGTGTCAGTCAGCCCAGCTGGTGGTACTGGCAGTGTATGAGGGAGACCATGGGCGTTGGGTTTGCCTACACAGCACAGTGGAGCTCGCTCACACCAAGGGGGATGCTAACAGGGGTCCTTGCTGTAGCACATAGGTTTGGAGGCACCTATACAGGATCCAGAGAGACCAACATTTCTGTTAGTACCTTCTGAATATCTACCTTCTGACAGGGACCTGTAGGAACTGGTCCAGTAGAGGGTCACAAAGATGATCAGAGGGCTGAAGCATGTGTTCTATGGGGACAGGCTGAGAGAGCTGGGGATATTCAGCCTGGAGAAAAAAAGGCTCTAAGGAGACCTTAAGGCAGCCTTCCAGTCCCTAAAGGAGCTCCAGAAAAGCTGGGGAGGGAGTTGAGATCAGGGAGGGGAGCCATAGGACAAGGGGGGAGGGTTTGACACTGAAAGAGGGGAGATTTAGATGAGATCTGAGGAAGAAATTCTTTGCTGTGAGGGTGGTGAGACCCTAGCCCAAGTTGCCCAGAGAAGCTGTGGCTGCCCCATCCCTGGAGAAGTTCAAGGCCAGGCTAGATGGGTCTTGTGGCAACTTGGTCTGGTGTGAGGTGTCCCTGCCTATGACAGGAGGTTGGAACTTGATGATCTTGAGGGTCCTTTCCAACTTGAATCATTCTATGATAATACCTCGCCAGGGTTGTGTGAGAAACACATGGTGCATGGTGTCCTGCACCAACCCGGTGAAGTAACCTGCTTTTCCCACCAAACACCAGATGAGACATTGTCACCAGCCACTGATTTTTATCCTACTCATGCGTGGCTCCAGAAGCGGCTTTACCAGGAATAAATCTGACAATTAAACTAGCATTATGACATTAGCTTTTAAAACCCTCGTCCTATGAAATAATGTCCCTGTGTTAGCACACCGCACGCAGAAAGAGGCAGGGGCGTAAAACTTTTATTATTAAAATTAACATTTAAAACCCGTACCATGAAGTAATGTGTGAGGTGAGCATGGATAAATCAGACAGTTAAACTAGTAACGTAACATTAGCAGTTAGAATCGTGACCATGAAATAAAGTCAAGGTTAGGAGATGGATAAATCAGGCGGCTCAGCCATAGCTTCTTTATGTTAACTATTGAAATCCCCCTGAACAGGGGGAAAAAGAGCCAGACGGGGAAATTAAATAGGGCACAAATCATACAGTGCCTGATTCTGGTGCTGTGAAGCCATTGGTTAAACCAGGAGTCACTCGGGAGGGGAGAAACACAGGAGAGGAGGAGGTGGGGGCTGTTCAAGCTGGTTTTGGAGGCTGCACGGTTCTCTGGGCTGTGGTGAAAGATGGGGTGACCTTTTGCAGAGGTCTAGCAAAAGCCCTTTACTCCCAAGTAAACAGGCAAAGGAAGGGCTTTGGGGAAGGAAGGGATGAGGGTATGTTTACAGGCAGGTCCAAACCCTTTTGTAAATCAAGACCAGCTTGTCAGCCACCTTCTTGCGGTGCAGGACTTTACCAAGGTGCAGACTTCAGGGCAGTTGATATCCCCATCATCCTTCATCCCGTCTGCATGATTTGGACATGTAGGGCCAAGCGAAGCCAGTGACACCCATGCATAAGGTAGGGTTGGCTCAAACCCATCCTCCAGGCCCATCTGTCAGTGCAGACCCAGCCATGGGGAGTATCTAAGTGATCTACGTGGTGTCTAGTGCTCTGCCATGAGCCTGGCCATGGCTGGAGTTGGTGCTTGGTAGCTAAAATGGTATTGAATTTATCTAGGTTGGTCCCAGAGGCATGCAGAACCTGATACTGTGTGAAAAATGCACTTTGCAGAAAAAACAAGAAAAATGGAGAGTAAACTCAGGGTATCTCGGTGTCTCAAAAAGTACAGGAAGGGCTCACAAGACATACAAGAGGTCTTTTGGCCTTGTCCCAAAAAAAGGCTGTTGTTCATTCCTTGCTCTGGAATGCACCTGAAAGAAATGGTTCATCTGCTGGTGGCAGGCTTCCTCAGGACACTTGTACTTGCCTGTATTCACCACAAAGACAACCTGCACCTCTGTAACCTCAACCATAACCTATATTGTCACTACGAGCCACCAGGAAAAAATCCCAGCACTGCTCCACACAGCAGGAACCTTCCTTACCAATTTTGTCTCCTGGCTGTGAGACTCAGGCCTTGTTTTCTATCAAGAAGTTCACTAAGACCTTTACCCATTTTTACTCTACAATCCTTCCCAAGAAGATCTCTCCAACTTAGCAAAACCATCATGGGATGATCAAACTCACTGGGGAAAGTTTGGAGACATAAAATGATGTCCAGAGTTTTTTTTTCTCCTTCTCTGGATGGCTGAAGGTGACCAAACCCTTGGCTCAAGAGAACTGAGACATCTATTTCTAGCAGACATGGTCTTTGGGGGTCACGTCGTGGGGGTCGTGCCAAGGTATCCCCAACTCTTTTGCTGCAGGAATTTTTGAGTGCAGAGAAATGGCAAGAAACAGGGAAGGAAAAGGCAGGGTGGTGATGCCTACCAGGTAGGATATGATGTCATCGTCCCACCCCCCAGGGGAACCCTGAATTATTAATCAGAAAAGAAAACGGTCCCTGCAACCCAAGCTGGGGCAGCTCTGATTTCATCTCTTGACAGCCCTGGCGCTTGGCTGCGCCGACCAGTCCCGCTTCCGGAAGGGAGCACGTCTCACAGGGACAGATGGCGTCAGGGGGCCGGGGACATCATGCTGGTGGAGGAACAATGTGGGTCCATGTCCCTGTGGCATCAGCACTGAGATCAGCCGTGTCCTCCAACTATATCCTGCAGGCCCTCTTGGGTGGTGGAATGAGGAAGGTGGAAGACTCACTCCCTCCTCACCACCCATTTGGGTGTCTTGGCGTGAATGGAGGTTGATGGAGACATCCCATCTCATGGCATCGGAAGGGTGGCCTCTAGATGCCATAGGAACCGGGGACTCACTCACCTATGGATGCACCAAAAGTTTTCTTTATCCCAGTGCTATGCAGCTACCTTTTGGTGATCTGTGTGCAATGAGCTGCATAGGTCTCAGCCTAGGTGGACGAAATCATAAAATGGTTCAGGTTAGAAGGGACCTTAAAGCTCATCTAGTCCAACTGCTTGTACTGGGGAGGGACACCTCCCAGTAGACCAGGTTGTTCAAAGCCCGCCTCCAGTCTGGCCTTGAACAGCTCCAGGGACGGGGCAGCCACAACTTCTCCGGGCAACCTGGGCCAATGCCTCACCACCCTCAGAGCAAACAATTTCTTCCTAATATCTAATATAAATCTTCCCTCTTTTAAAAGTTTAAAACCATTGCCCCTTGTCCTATTGCTCCCTTCCTTGATCAAGAGTCCTTCCCCAGCTTTTCTGGAGCCCATTTAGGGACTGGAAGGGGCTTTAAGGTCTTCTCAGAGCCTTCTCTTCTCCAGGTTGAACTGCCTCCTCCCCCCGCCCCCAATTCTCTCAGCCTGTCCTCACAGCAGAGGAGCTCCAGCCCTCAGAGCATCAAACAGGGCAGAGACCAGTGTCTTCAACATCGCTCTTGTCTTATCAGCCAGTTCCATCAGCCTGGACCTGTTGTTTCTCACCTCATCCCTTTTGGCCCTTCCTTCCCAGCCATGCACTCCACAGGCCGACATCCTGAAGACCAAACCCTTTCCCATTATGTTTGTTTGTTTTCCCCTCTCTCCAGCACTAGCAATGACGATTCCAAAATATTTAGTGGCATTTGTGGTGCTGCAGGGCCAAATCCTACCCTTGCCATTGATGTGAGATTTACAGAAACATACATTGAGTTTTCACCTCTTGGTATCAAGAGGGAGAAAGATGAGGAAGCTCAGGAAAGAATCGTAGCATCCACCAAAACAACTTGACAACAGTTCCTCTATTTGAGAATATGAACTATTATTATTTTTAAATTAACAGTGTATTCTAACCAATGAAAGGGTAACGAATTTTGGTTGGAAATCAGGGTTGGGAGTGATTCCTAGTTACAGAAGCAAGAGTAATTGCCCCAAAAACTCAAATTTCTCTCCCATTGGGAGGGTGTCCAGACCTCTGTTGCTTCTCATTGCCCCACTGTGGACCAGTAGCATGTAGCAGCTGGTAGCACACTCCACAGCAAGTCTCATCCTCGCTTTGGAGCTGAATCTGGAAGGAGGGACAATGAGTCAGGTTGACCTTCCTGGTGAGCTGTTCCTGCAGGTCATGATGGCCGATCCTCTCCTCCAACCTTGGTGGACTGTATGAGGAGGAAGACTCCTCATCTTTCTTATCGCAGCAGATTTAAGCAAAATGTGAATGCTGTTATCCATTTCAACACCCATATCCAGAACTCTCCTGCAGAAAGCAGAGGCTGTGGCAAGCCAGTAGGCCAGCTAACCACTTCAGAGATCACATCTATCTTTAATTCTGCAACCCTATACCATTTTCTCCCCCCCCTTAGGGAGCCTGCACTGGGCTGATTCAGCTGAACAGACGCAAAAGTGAGGTGAGCTGTGTCCTGAACTCCGGCTCTTGGCTCGGTCTGCACTGGCTCCAGAGAGAGCCCAAGGTAACCAGCCCAGGCAAAGGCACAGCAGATACTTCCCTATAGTCAGATCAATGTCCACTCTAGGTAAAATGAGCCATGTGGGTAGTTGGTAGGCAGGAGAGTGGAATCAGCATTCTTTCTACTCTTCAGTCTACTATTGCTTGATATTTTTTGCACTTTTATCAGTTGGATTCCACCCATGGGCCATTTAATATCCTTCACGTTGCTTTGCATCTCCAAAAAACCTCTGAAGGCCACAGAGACTGACATTAATGTCTGAGGCCTTGATATCTGCCTGAAAAATAAGAATATTGGGAATACAGGATGAAATGTCACTGGAAAATTGATCAATAGGATCACTGACACAGAGAGCGATTCCCTCACCTGAAAACAGACACCTACATCAGGTTGAAAAAAATGCACCATAAATTCCACTGGCAATATCAAAGTATCATAGAAGTATAGAATGCTTCTGGTTGGAAGGAACCTTTAAAGGTCATATAGTCTGATTACCACACCCCCCACCTTCCATGAGCAGGGACATCTTCAGAGTCCTGTCCAACATGACCTGGAATGTTTCTAGGGATGGGATACCTCCCATCTCTCTGGGCAACCTGGGCCAGGGTTTTACCACCCTCAGCATAAAAAATGTCTTCCTTATATTTAGTCCAAATCTTCTCTCTTTAAATTTAAAACCACTTCCCTGTGTCATATCACTACATGCCCTTGCAAAAAGTCCCTCTCCAACTTTCCTGCAGGTCCCCTTCAGCTACTAGAAGGCTGCTATAATGTCCCCCTAGAGCCTTCTCTTCTGAAAGGCTGAGTCCCCCCACCTCTCTCAGCCCGTCCTCAGAGCAGAGGGACTCCAGCCCTCCCAACAACTCTGTGGCCTCCTCTGACCCTGCTCCAACAGGTCCACGTCCTTCTGATGTTGGTGGCCCCAGAGCTAGAGGCAGCTCTGGTTGGGAGTTGGTGGTGGATGGTGGGGTCCCCATAGCAGAGCAGAGGGGTAGAATATCCCCCTTCGCCCTGCTGACCACGTTGCTGGGGATGCAGCCCAGGATGTAGGGGCAGGGAAGGGTGGGTTCTGGGCTGTGAACACACATCATCAGCTAATTTTGAGCTTTTCATCCACCAGTACCGCCAAGTCCTTCTCAGCAGGGCTGCTCTCCACCTCTTTATCCCCAGTTCAAGCCAATTGGTTCTGCATAATGGAAACCTGGATGTCCAGCTCAGATGGGCATAACTTTACTGTTGACTCCTCTACTCAATCCTACCCAAAGTTTTCAATTAAAATACCTATCAGCATTTGTTATCGTGCCTGATAAGGTCTTACTACTAGAGACCTGCTGTGCAGAACGTGATGAAAATATGGCTTTAAGTAAAGAGGGGTTCTTCAAGTTGAATCAAGAGCCTGGTGCTTTGTATGCAAATTGCAACGTGGCTGTGATATATCAAAGTCGAGAAGTGTGCGAGTTCAGTTATTCAAACTGCAATAATGGAAACAGATCTTAAATTCCCAAGAACGTGTTTGGAAGCTGGTACACGGTTACAGTGCGTGAAACAAAAGACAAAAAGTCCAACAAAGAGCAAATAGTTCAGCATCCGCACCAGGCAACTGCCAAAAAGCATATTTCTTAGAACCTTCAGTGTGAACTAAGAGGTAAAACTGTAAGAGTGGTTGAAAAGGTGGAGCTGAGCCTGATTATTGCCAAGTCACTGAGAACAAGGATGATAAGGCAGGTACAGAAATGGGGTTGCATGCAGCAAAAAAAAGGGATAGGAGCTGAACTGCTGGGGCCAAACTTTGAATTTGTCATTCCAGAAGGATATTAAAATTATTGCCACCCTCAGGGAAACTCTGAAAACTCTTTTAAAACAAATATTAAAAGAATTCCTTGCAGTGAAAGCAGAGGTTCACCAGGATAAATTCCGTATTTATAGCCTGTGAAGGCTAATTTTAAAGCACCCAAGTGGAGTTCTATGTTTCAAGGCAAAGGAAGACGTGAAGGGCTGAAATCAGCAGCAGCACACCCTATCCCTGACAGCCCCTCTTTGCCAGTGCTTCAGTTTCCACCTCTGAGAACCACTTTACAGGGTGCATTCCTGCAGATGGGATGGATGCAGTGAAGGAAACACTGAAGAGACTCCCCTTGCAGTGAAAGTTTGCCTCCTTTGCAGAAGTTACTTTCCTCTTTGCTATTTAATTAGATTTTGAAGCCCTAAATGCAGCAGGAGGTTAGAGCACAGTTCTGCCAAGGGGATGACACTCATGTCTTCCCCATGCTGACATGCTCAGCTTCATTTTAAGCAGCCCTGGAGAAGAGCTTCCAATTTCCACCCCACCACCTCCCTCTGCATGTGGCCTTTCTCATCTTTTTTTCTCATCTCCCTCTTTTTTTGCTCCTCTACTGAGCAAACCAGGGCTGACTGCGGGAGGCTGCATCTTCCACAACAGCAAGAGCTTAAGAACAGTGAAGTTTTCCTTTGAACATCCCAGTGGTGCTGTGGGATTGCCATGAGATCTGGGGCAGTAGCTGTCCTTTTACTCCTGCCTCCTCCTTGGAGACCATCCCTTGCAGCTTCCCCACCTGCGTCACGGCAACAGGATGATCATCAGTGAATTTGGGGTCCCCAGCAGGAAAGAGCTCTCTTAGCACTTTTGTTGTCTTCAAGGGTGTGTTCAGGGCACCAACTCATGTGAGTGTGCACATGTGGACATGTGTAGGTACATATAGGTAGGAATACCTGGAGTTATCTGCATAAATAGACACCCATGTGCATCTCTCCAGATAATAGCTATGTGCATAACTGCGAATACCTAATGCTTATTTAAACTGGGCCCCGAAACCCAGCTGAGACCTCTTGCGGTTCCTACCATGGATGGCTACTCAGAAAGGCTGATGCAAGCACTTGGATTCCTGGGAGACCTCTCTCTCTCTGTGCCTCATAAGCAAAGTGGCTTTCCCAAGAGGTTTGAGGATGCAGAAGGGAGCTGCTCGCTCAGCAGCTGTGCTACGGGGAGTGTTTCCTAATGGGCCACTTGCAACGGGGTCGATGGGGCAGAACCCATCACTGGAGGGAAGAGATTTGGGGAAAGAGCAACCTTTCCCCTGGTTTTAGGGGATACCTGCCCAGCTTTAAACCTGTATCTTGGTTTATTAGAGATGTGTTCAGCCGATAGAAAATCTGTCCTGGATGCTGAAAGAGTTTGTGGAAGACATTGGGAATATTCCCTTACCTCTGATGGGCTGGCAGCCTTGGACAGAAGTCAGTATATTGCTTATTAATTGTGTTTTCCTCCTTCTAACAGCTACAGAAGCAGCTTTAATGCACCCCAGTTGCCATGTTAGATGCAAACATGGAGAGCCAATATTTAGGAAAAGTCCCTGAATGAGAATTCCTAAAATTCCCTTTTTTCTTTCCTTTTCTTTGGCATGGGATCAGATGCCACAACAACCCTCCACGTCATTTGCAGTTCAGCATCACACAGGCTTTTGCCCAGTGCTCGATGTATCAGTGCCAGGCAGAGAGGAGGTGGAGGTGTTTCACCATGTGTTACCCTCTGTCCTGAGCCAGGACAAGCCTCTCCTGAGGAGAACTCATGTCTCCATGACTGGGACAGAGAACAGTAGATTTAAAGGTCTTGGATCTCCAGTTTAAGCCGCAGATTTTCCAAGTAACATTTGCTCAGTAAAACATTTTCAAGAGTGGGATTTACTGTCATAATTAATAGGTTATGATTAGGTCAATAACTTTCATCAACCTAGCTGGGAGAGAACCTATTAATGAAACTGTAAAACAACGTAAACTCTATGGAGAGGATAGGAGGGAGAATTTACAACTTCCCAGAAGCCCTAGTAACTAAAGCGGCGATTTACAGGAAGTAAAATGAACCGGGCACCCATAAAACACAACCAAAATTACACCCATATCCAAACAAGACAAATTAAAAAGGTTTAAGTGGATTTCTCAGCCCAAATAAAACAGAGCATCTCAATTGAGAGAAGACATTTCATGTTGCGTTTTATGGAGTTGCAGGAAAGGAAGATGCATGGAAATGTGAGAGCACATCAAATAGGTCAATAAGAAATCAGTGACACAATCTGACACTCCTGATTGCCCCTTCGGTCTCAGCCCGTAGGATGTAGTCCAGCGGTCACAAGTCAACTCTAGAGTAACAAGGCAGCATGGTCACAGCAGCCACTTCTGCACCACAGCCAAACTACGGAGACCTTAGATTAAAATTCAGAAAGCTTGAAATGAAACACGTTCATCCTGCGGTTTGTAGAAAAGAGTCCTTTTTATCCATTATCCTCCTGAGAGGACATTGCCCAACACCGCAGAGTAAACCGCTTCAGTCACTGTCCAAAGTAGCAGACTCATATAGATGTGTCACAACATCTTCTGACTGGGGGTCCCAAATCTGTCCTCTGCTCCCTTTTTTAGCTTTCAGAAAATAGTCTGCCATTTTCTGCACACACAAGCCTCAAAATATATGTTCTTACCCCGAAGTACTTCCTCAGCTGCACAGTGAGGACCATGGCCAACTTGGACCACAGAGCAAACCTTCTCTATGAAGTGAAGCTTTTCCAAGGTTAACCATGGATTTCCTGATCCTGGGTTTTCCTGTGGGTGATCTTAGCTTCTGTGAGCGTAACTTCTCAGCACAGCAAAACCTTTTGAAATGAGACCTTTTCCAGAGCAAAATTTAACTCTAAAATCACAATGTGAAGCCTGGAAAAAATGTGTGCATGAAATGTGCATTGCTGGATGTTACCAGTACCAGCCAGCTGAGGCATAAAGGACGCCAGTGACAAGAGGACAGCACAAATACTTGTACAGAATCACAGAATGATATGGGGTTGGAAGGGACATCTGGAGATCATCTAGTCCAACCCCTTACCAAAGCAGGTCCACCTAGAGTAGGTTGTACAGGAACTTGTCCAGGCAGGTCTTGAATGTCTCCAGAGATGGAGACTCCACCACTACATCTCTGGGCAGCCTCTTCCAGCACTTTGTCATCCTCACAGTAAAGAAGTTCCTCCTTATTATTAGACAGAACGCCCTTTGTCCAACTTTGTGCCCATTTGTTTACCTTCATTATGAGGAGCCAGCAGAAATCATGCTAGAATGTACTTTTTCATCAACGTATGAGTTTGAGCACCAAAAAGCACCACTATGATCACCTTTTCCAAGGTCTTGGATATCATAAACTGAATGGATATTCTCTGGATAGCAGTGTCCTGAATGAATGTTCTCTGCAGCTGTGGTGGCTGTGTGTTAAAAGTGCTTTGACTTCAGTCTCTCCGGGAACGGTCAAAACCCCCATGCTGTACAAATTACTTTTTTTAAACAAAACTTGTTGATTTAAACATCTACCCAAGAGACTCTACCACAACCCTCTACAAGTTCCTCTACTGGTTAATTATCCTCACTCTTGTAATTGCATTTATAAAAGCTACTTAATTTGACAAGACCGATTTCCCATAACCCCCTGCTGATTAGCATCATGTTCCTGTAATTCTTTATTAATCGAGCCTTGTGAGGTGTTCCTTCATTTTGCCTAGAATCAATGGTAGGCAATAATTATAGAAGTCATCCTGTTTATACTATTTTAACATACTAGCATAACATTAGCTTTCTTCTAGTCCCCTGGATTGCCTAGGCCTCCAAAGCATTGTGAAAACCAACAGCAACGCTCCTTTCCCACTTCCTACAAAACACTTGGATGTGGTTCAGACCCGTTTTCAGAAAGTTTTGTGTTTTTAAGAAGGGCTAGTTGGTATGTTCCACAGTTAATGCTGGCCTGTAAACCTTCACTTTAATCAGATACAAATCTGCTTTTCCCCCCAAATACAAAACAAATATCTATTGAAAATGCATGCTTTGCACATTTCCCTTCCAAGGAGGAATCAATACTGTGGTTATTATAGTTCTTTCTGTTCCCAAAGTATTTAAACTCTTTGCTGTCCTCAGCTCTACTGGCCAGAGATGTCTCATGTCTTTTTGCTCATCTTACTGATTTTCCACATTTCTAGTGCAAATTCAATGTCCTCTACTTGTTTTTTCTTTCTTTTTTTTTTTTTTTTTTTCATTTGATGTGTTTCTTGCCTTTCCTTTTGCCTCCGAGCCAAGCCAGTTTTTCAAACCAGTGTCACTCTTGGTAGAGAGATTATTGCTTTGGGGGCACTTTGTTGTTTGTTAGGTATTTTTAAACCATCCCCTATCATTATTCACATTTTTCCATTCCATATTTTTTTTTTCACCAGCTCAATTGTCTTTTAGGAGATTTTCCATGAACCTGACCCTTGTGAAATTCTGGATGAGCTGTTCTGGACTAATTTTGTTTGAACATGATTGATGTCAGCAAGGATGGGCATTGCCACCCAAAATCCAGCTACAGATGTTGTTCTGGCCAACCAGCGCCCATTTTCTTCCCAAAGGAGAGTTCCAGACCTTGATTGCCACCCCATCTGAGATTTGCAATTGTCACTTGTAATTTTTTTAAAACTCCAAAGTTATCTGAAGGACAGTAGTCTGACAACTCAAGCACACATCGGTCCAGATGAAAGGCTTCAGCGGTTGTCTTCTCACCAATGCATTGCAGCTCAGTCCTTAAGGTGCTGGTCAGCCCACTTTGTGGTGAGGAGGAGTGATGGCAGACATCATGAACAAGCACAGCTCCTGCCCTGTCTGTTAGGACATTGATCCATAACTATTCCAGACCGTTTGCATCCAAGCTGCCCATGACCTGCAAGAAGAAAATGCTGTTTTGACACTTTCTCCCTCATTTGCTTGCTCAATATATTGTAACCAGAGACTGAAGCATACCAGTGGTTAAAGCTGGTGGAATAGGATCCTCAAAAAAGTTTCCATGGAAGCATTTTTTTCTTGCAAAAGCAGAAATTTTGGATAAAAAGAATTTTTTTTTTTTTTTTGCTGCATCAGGCTTCCACTAAATATTTGTGAACTCTAAACCAGTTTATTTTGTAGGCTTGGGTTTTCTCAGAGGGAAAGTGTTTCAACTTATGTTGTTTTGCTCTACTTGACCATCTACCCTCTTCTTCCTTTCTCTCCTCTCCCAAATTGTCAAAAGAAACAATGAACATCTTTTTTTCCCCCCTACAATAGTGACTGCTATTTATATTTCCAGCCCTTTCCACCGCTTCTACCCTTGAATCCGCCAGGCTTGCAGTAATTTGAGATTCACACTCAAAGTAACTGAGTCGCCACTAACATGGCAAAGACTCTGCATGACCAGGGCAGGCTGTGCTTGGAGGTGACCTTCTGGCCTGAGCCAGCGCATTTAATCTGGGAGATGCCAGAAGATTGAGTGGCATTTCTTTACTTCTTCAGGCCCTTTATTCCTTCAGATTATCCTGAAATTATCTATGGTAGATGTATTTGCTCCAGTTCAGGTGGTTTCCCATGAGGATGCAGACTCAAAGATATTAAGGAGCCATCTCCCTTTCTATTCAATATCCTGTGGGTTAACATGTCTATCCTGGATGTCAGACGAAAGTGTGTTTATTTAAATGTGGAATAAAATATGCAGGACTAGGCAAGGGAACACAGATACCCAAACTTGTGCTGTCTGATCAGAGTGCTCATCTGAGGGAGGTTCAATCCCCATCTGACTGTTTCAGAAGTGTCAGGCCAGTGAAGTGATTGGTGGAAAAGAAGATGGAAGCAGGTCTGTGGATGGACAAAGCTTTTGCACTACTACTTGAACAGTTTCTGCTGGAGCTTCTCACTGTTCCTTTGGGGTGTATGGACTTCTGGGAGGAAGCTGCTTTTGCAATCGCTCAGCTCCCCAGACTGAAATTCCCACCAGCTCACAGAAGAGCATGTAGGACTCTCCTACAGGTGAGGCTTTATGCGACTTCATCCCATCAAGACGATCAGCTGGAGAGACTTGAAAAAACAGGGAGAAGGGCACAGAGGGGACAGAGCTGCAGCTGAGAAACCTGTCATCTCAGCTGGCCAATGGGGACTGTTTTTCTGTTTTTCAAGTAGGGTAAATATTTTCTTGGATCTGTCTGCCAAGGCTGGTATTCTTCCCACAGATGGATGAAGCTGGGCAGGATGAGTCATAAAGAAGAGGAGGTGATAACCCAGATCATCTGGCCCTTGTTTCCCCTCCCAACAGCCCATGGATCTGCTCATATTTTCTGTGGGGGGTGAAATAGAAAAGAATCAAGTACATTGCACTGAGTCAGAGAGAACCAACTGCAAAATAAACAATAATATCACAGGAGAGTGTTGGTGTCAGGGATGAGCGAACTTTCATGCCAAAAGAAAAGCATTCAGGATTGGTCGGAGGTGTGTTTAGCACTTGTGCTTTTAATTGGTCAGATTTTACACATAAAAATGAATTATTACATGTGTAAAAACATCATTGCACATGTAAAAGTAAATTATTGTGCATATAAAAACTTTACTGCACATCTAAAAGTAAATTATTGTGCATGTGCAATAGATTTCTGTGTGTTTTTTTTCTTGTACCTCGCTGTCATTATTTTCTTAACACTTGTAATCTCTCATTTTGAACATGTTGAAGTTACATTAAAGATTTTTTTCCCTTTCTGCTTTAGCAGTTTTGAAACAGACACCCAGCTGCTCTTTGGAGAGGGATATCCAAAATATGGGTGGAGTTCCAAAGAACTTGTAGAGGGCATGGGATTCCTGGAAATCATCCCCACCACACTGATTACCTGGATTACTTTCTAAGCAGAAGGATGGAGGAGAGAGTGTCATACAGTGCAGAGAAAAATCCATTTTCCAACCATGCCAGGCATACGTGAGCTGGGGAAATCAGACACAGCAGCAGCAAGACACTCTCCTCCAGACGAGCACTTGTGTGCAAAATTTCTACGACTGCACGTGAATTCCTGGCAACTGCATGTATTAATCATGATCACAAAAGTGCGTGCCAAACTCCCACAGCAGGCTGATAGCCACATGCCTTCGGAGTTCTGCCATGGCCAGAGCCTGGCTTCTTGCTCCTGGGTTAAGATTTACGGGTGATATCTTTCCCCTCTCTCTCACAGGAGTTTAAATGCTTTGGCCTCAAGGGCAGGCCAAGCTCCTGTCATGTTTTGCATTGCTGTAACAGCATGAAACAGCTCCCAGGCTCAGCAGAGCTAGACATGGAGAGCTTCTATGTCCCTTCTCCATGGCAGTTGGATGCAGGGGGAGCATGCAAATGTGTTGAGATACCCTGTGAGATCATTAAAAGCCAACACGTATCCAAGCTCTGTAGCTTTACTCATGCATACCCAGGGCTTGGTAACTGCCCCAGATGATTTCAGCATCAACATCCAACTGGAAGTTCTTTACCACATCTCTAAGTGGGTTTCATCAGTTGTTTTGCAGGTGTTTTCATCATCCAACTTTCACAGAGGAAAGTGTTCTTAGAACTTTCAGATGTGGGGTCTACCAGAGGTGCACAATGAATCCCCAGATTGCTGGGAAGCTGCATTCAGCATCTGAAAGGCTGGAAGAAATAAGCTTGGGATCAGAAGGTTCTCAAACTCACTTCCATCTGCTGAAGAGAGGAGGAGAAGCCAGCGACAAAGGGCACCCTGAGGAAGTTGTCTGTCTCTCATGCCTGAGCTGGGAACATGCTGAACTGGAGCCGGGCATGGAGTTAATTCATATCCAGCCACATCATTTGAGATCCACCCATCATTTGTCAAGGAATGCCAAGCTTATGGAAACACCATACCGTAATTTTACAAGAAGTTATGTCACAGCCAAATATCCCACCAAGACTGCTTCTGGTCTTATCCTTAAGCAAACACCAGTCCTTCATGCAGTTGTGATGAAAACCTCCCCACTTCCAAGGCACTGCTGCAGCAAAATAGGAAGTCTAAAACCTTAGTGAATCATACCTGGACTTCTGCAAAGCATTTAACACTGTTCCATACAACATCCTTGTCTCTAAATTGGAGAAACATAGATTTGATGGACGCACCACTGGGAACTGATTCCACCACCAGGAATTGGCCGGATGGCCACACTCAAAGAGTTGTGGTCAACAACTCGATGTCCAAGTGAATTAGATATTAGGAAGAAATTCTTTGCTATGAGGATGGTGAGACACTGGCCCAGGTTGCCCAGAGAAGCCGTGGCTGCCCCATCCCTGGAGGTGTTCAAGGACAGGTTGGAGGGGGCTGGGAGCAACCTGGTCTGGTGGGAGGTGTCCCTGCCTATGGCAGGAGGTTGGAACTAGATGACCTCTCAGGTCCCTTCCAACTCAAACCATTCTGTGATTCTATGATACAAGTATGCCACCAGTTTAGGGCAGACGCGTCAACACACTCAGCTAGGTTGTCATGCTTTTGGAGGGAAACAGCCATGATAAAAGGAGATTTTACAACTTTGGCCTAAAAATGACACAATGTACCAAGACCTCCTTATCTCCTAATATCCAGAAGGAAATTTCAGCACAGACTGGATTATTCTACTATAGAAGGTGCAGCACGTAAGCGCACGTAGCAGAGCATTTCCCTTCAATATGAATATCAACCTATTTTATAAAGAACTGATGCTATCCAGTCATAACACCATTCTGAAACATCATGCAATGTGATTGAGACAAGATGGCACTAGGTTGAGAGCTGGTCTGGTGCAATGTCCCAAATATTTCAAACTAATACTGCCACTACGATGTTTGCAGCCCCAGCAGCTAATCTGGGGTGTATATTGAGGTCTGGCATCACATGGTATCTGCAAACTGGGATGAACCATGATTATTTCTTTGCGGCCTATAATATCAGACTCCAGAGATGGAAAGAAGTTTGAATCTATCCCTTTACCTGTGTTTTTTGGCAATTATTGGGCAACCTCTCTGCATGAGGTTCTACTTTGTCTCGTGGCTGAGGTTGCCCTGAAAAGTCATTTGGGTGCTGAGAGCTGGGAAGTCTCACTGGCTTGTGCTCTACAGTTTGAAGTCCTTACTGGAGTCTGATGGTATCAGAAGCCCTGCTGGCACGTCCACTCATGTGTTTGCTGCAGATGACTCAAGTGACACAAATAACCAATGCCAAGTGGAGCATCCCACAAAAAGGGAAACAATGGTCCATCTCTTCTCTTCGCCCATTGCATCCTCTCTCATAAATCCCAGGGCAGTTCAATAACCTATATTCCCAGCCCTTATTACTTCAGTGAATAGTCTATAGAAAGCAGGTGATATACATCCTATCCAATAAAGCCTTTGACACTTCTGATTAATAATCTACAACGGTACAAACTAGAACGATGTAATTTCTCGTGTCGTGCACTCTCCCCTGCTCCTTCCCTGCCCTGGCCACACCGAAGGCAGAGAGCTTTCCCTCTCCTCTTCTCCCTCCGCTCCTGCCTCCCTTCCCCCCTTTACTCCTTATCTGACGAAATCATCAAATTTATGGCCAAATTGAAATGAAATGCAATTTAGTTCCCGTTCTGCTTTCAGTCCATCACCTCGCAGGCCAGTCCCGGAGGATCTCCTAACCTAATCGCCGGATGGCAGTAACTTCATTAGTGCTGCCAGCAATCCCTTGCTTTCTGCTGCGTGTGGCTTCCAGAAATCATGGCTGACACCTCTCCCTGGGAATTACTGGAAGCAAGAGCTTTCTCAAGTTTTCTCTGGTTTATTTCTGGCTTGTGCCCGGTCAGCACATTTGCTTCCTTGGGGTGATCAGATCACCACTGCTTGGCTGGGTGCTTTCCACCCAAAAGCCATCTTTAGCTCCCCAAGGTGCGTGTCAAGGTGGAAGCATGGGCAAGGTAGGGGGAGAAGCTGAGATGCAACACCCACAAGCACACGTTGCCACATCACCTCAGGTCCTGTTGACCTCAGCAAAATGATGACTAGGGAAATAAATACAGAAGCAGCTCTGCATGATGCTGCAGAAGATGTGACTCACACCAAGAAATGAGCATGAGAATCATGGGGGAGAAGCCCCAGTACTGTCCAGCCTGTCAAACCTCTGGAGATATCCCAGCACTCGCTTGCATTGCCATCTGGATCAGCCAAAACCTTGGAAAACACAACCAGGTGGACGTTTATCTTCCCTGTCCCCTGCCCTGTGGCAGGATCCATTCTCTTTAAGCCTTCTTGACACATTTGTCCTCCAAACCTCCAGCACTGGTGATACCACCCTGCACCCCCCTCCTAGCAATTAATCCTAGCCCTTCTCTATCCCCACAGCTCTAAATCTCCTTTGCTGGCTTTTAAGCTCCTTATTACTTGTCCTATCCACAGGGAAACATGTGTCCCTCCCCTTCTTGCAGAAGCCTTTTACATAATTGCAGGCTGTTATCCCATCTCCCTTCAGTCTCTAAACTAAACAATCTGATGCCTTCCCAACCCTTCCTTGTAGGCCATCTTTTCCTGGCTTTTGAGGAGGTTTACTACAGAATCCCAAGTTTCTATGCAAGTTGGCTGGTTAGGTGGTCACCAACATCTTGCCAAAGGATGAAGATATGCCTCTGAAGACAGGCTTCACCAGCCTCAGTTCCCCAGCTGCATTTGCCCCCTTTCTTCAGTTCAATGCCCAATTTGTAGAGTGCTGTATGTTGTTGTGGGTGCACACAAGGCCAGTGGGTTACAGCAGAAGACATTTCAGCAGCTCCCACACCTGAAGGCATGCTTAGCTGCACTGTGGAGAACCTATTTCCTGCTCTATCCCTCCCTGTCTCCTCTTGCATGGTCCCCTCTGTCTTCTTGGCACTGCTGAGCCACCCTATGGCCTTCTCTTGTTGGGTTCACATTTTCTCTTCACCAAAGGTGGGTTCAGGGGCAGGCTGACTCTCCCCTCTCCTTGCACATGGGATGGTCAGAGGATGCAAGAGGAACAGGAGGGATCTGACATTTCTCTGGGATGGGGTCACCCATAGGAGGTGAAACACTCATGCCTCAACAGTGCCAGGAGGTGGTGTCTGAGGATGCAACATGCAGAGTCAGCCAGACTTGACCCACAGGGATTCCACAAGCGTTTTTCTCCTCAGTGCAAATATCTGGTGCCCCTCAGTTTCACAGTGGACAAGAACTAAACAGGAAAGGTTGTGGTCTGTCAAGGAACTGGTTCTCCTCACTCCCACTTCCCACCTAATAGTCTGCTAGTGGTATCCAGAGCTTTGAGACCGCAGATAATTTGGTTGGAGACAGGTGAAGTGACTCAGCGGTTGAAGATCCACTTCGTGGGGAGTATCTTCTTGGGAAGACCTTGGGAGGAACACTCACAAACACATTTTCATAGTGCAACCAAAAAAAGAAAGCAGGCAGAAATAATAAAGGAATATTTAATGTTTTATTTTGCATTGGTTGCAAATGGGGGAAATCAGTTGCTTTGGGGAAATAATACAGAAGCTGGACTCTCTCCTTATTCCTAAAAAGTTGAAGAGCCTTCAAATTAAAAAACATTCAACACCAGAGGAAATTTCTCTGTGTTTCTCCTAGCCTGCTTTCGAGGATTTTTTTTTAAGTGCTTAGTCAATACAGAAAGAGAGGGCTGTGTTGGGGTGAGAAACCGAACCTAGGTGTGAAAGCCTTCAGCTAATTCCCTAAATCCAAAACGCATCCAGGCGTTTGCTCCTACATATGCACACCCACATACATACACACGCGTGTGTACAGCTATATTGCTGCATCTGTTTGTGGTTCATGAGTCAAACTCTCTGATGTTTAGCTTTGATTTAGATTTTGCATCAAAGCTTATCTAATTTCTTTTATTTCCCACCCCTGCCCATACATGCACTTGCTTGGACAGAAAAACCAACCGCTGCTGGTGAAGTGTCAGGCCAGAGATGCTGTTAGTTCATGAAGGCAGGAAGCGGGAGGATCCCAAGGAAAGCAAGTCTTTATTAACACAACCAGCTTAGCAAGAAAAATGATGCAAGCAGAAATGTCGGGAGAGATCAGGAGGGTTGCTTGGAGTTAAATGTGCTCCTGCCTTTCCTGGAGTGAAGCAGAGGCTATTTGAGAACACAAACAGAAATAAAATATATTAAAAAAAAAAAAAGGGGGGGGGGGGAGGGAGAGGGAAAAAAGAGGTGAGGGAGACTCAGTAGGTGGTGCTCTTCCCTCTGAATCCACACAGGGTCTGGGGAGAGGGTTATTGTTGATGTCCAGGTGGAAAAACAGCTCAAAAAGCCAGTTCCTGATCCTGACTTATGGCCCGGGTGGTGGATGTACCACCTCAGCACCCTCTGTGTTCCAACCTGGTAGCAGCTGCATTTTGGGTACAAGGTGGTTTTAAAGCGCAACATCCAGTTTCTGGCTGCTGCCTAACCCCTAAAATCCACTTAAATACTAAATTCAGTAAACAAGTGGCAGCAAGCGGCTCGAGTCAAGGGTTGAGGTGCCAAGAGGAATCCTTATTTCTGACACAGCTAATAGTTTAGCACATCCAGGGCATCTCCAGCACATTCCAGGACAGAAACCTTGCTGGAATGGAAGGTGTTGATTAATCTGGTGTTTTAATAGAAGGAAGTTGATTAGCACCAGACCTGGACCGGCACAACCCCCATGCTGGAGGGGAGGAGAAAGCCTGATTGATCCAGTAACGCAGAGCCATATATCAGCACGGCTTCTCCCATTACTTTCCCTGATGGATTCCCATCCGATGAGCTGATCTGAAAGTGATAAAGGGAAGACTGGAGCATTTTCAACACGCCACTAACTCCAAAACCGGGCTCAATAATCCCGCAGATTGATGGCACCTAAAGAGCGGGGAGGGAGAGGCGAGCAGGCTGAGGCGGGGAGTTTATTTAATACTCACAGCATTAACTGAGTATACATTTATCTGGGTAAATGAGGGGGCAGGACAAGTACCACTGCCAAGGAAATGGATCTCCTGGAAAAAAAAAAAAAAAAAAAGCAGTTTGGGGCTCTCAGGTGGGGTCCTGGTGTGAGTGAGTCAGCCTGTCTTCAGAAATGGCTCAGGTCCAGGATGGGGAATCAGAGCTTTCCTGCAGAAGTAGGAGCTTTACCACAGTTCACTTCCTCCCCCCTCCCCATCTCACTCATTTTTCATGCCCTTGTGGGTAATCCTACAGTCACCTCAGACACCTTCAGTCTGAACAATAAAGCCCCCAGACAGCGGTGGGACCTTGCTTCTTTGTCCTCCTGGCTGAAGGAGTTTCCATTCCCATTGCCTTCAGGTTGAGAGAAGACCAAATATCCTCTCAATGGTTTCTCCAAGGCAAGACATCATGGAGAACATGTTTTCTGTCCAAATGTTGCATTTTCCTTCAGGGTCCCAGCAGGGCCCATTGTAGCTCACAGGCAGCTTTACTGCCTTTGCTGTGATGGCAACAGAGCCTCTGAGGTCTAAAACCAAACAATGGGAGCTGCTGTTGGAGGACACAAATCTTGAGCAGGATGTCCCCTGTGGCCTGGCTTTCCAGACAAGCAAGATCTGAGGCAGGAGCTGCATGTAAGCCAGTGTCTTTAACAGCCATCAGCAGATGTCCCAGCCAAAAAAGCATCCCAGGACTCTCCATCATCTTCACCGCCCTGGACGGAGTTGACCTTCCATTGCATAAGGACTTGTTTAAAAATCCAACCCTTTCTCTCCAGCTGAAACCTACTGCCTGATCCTTCAGTCAGGGCAAGGAGACCTCACATGACCTTCATGACCCTCACAGGCTCCTGGAGTATACAATGCCAGTCTTAGCTAGCATCCTCATCCTCCAACTCCTCCAAGCTGTATCTCCCCACTCCCATCCTTGCCGTCAAGACTGCAAGCCAGGAGGGATTTCGATCTCAGGAGGCAGCTATTGTGCTGTAATTAAACAGCAATTGATTGCAAACAGGGTTCTTTTGTGTTTGGGATTAATGAGAGGCGAGAAGATAAATTTGGTCACCACTAATTAACCCCAATTACAGAAGCAATAAATTAGGAGTGTACCAAGCTACATGTCATCTGCTGCCTGAGCCATGGGGAGGGCCCTGAGTCCTTCCCCCTGCCTTGGTTTCTCCCTCCAAGTTGTTGGGGTCTCAGAAGTAAAATGAATCTGGAGAAGATCTGTGGGCACTGATGGATACACTGGCGTGTGATGAACAAGCAGCAGTTGGGATCTTGGCCACGCACGGGGCGTGAGGATGGTGTCATGAGAAAAGCGGTCTGGGAAAGCCTTTTTGATCCCTAATGCCCCAATGGGGAATTGATGATTTTGCTAATTCTAAGTACTAATCCCTGGTTTTTTGCATGCTGGTTGAATAGGGGCAGACTTTGTGGGATGGGAAGGCTGCATGTGCTCAGTCCAGGCAGCGTGCGTTGCCTGCTGTCAACAGCATGTTATCCTGCTGGATCCTGGGGCTGAGGTCTATGCCCAGATGGAGTGGGGTCGACCCCTGCCATCTCCTCGAGTAGTGGGGAGTCTGAAGCTGAACTAGGCTGGGATTACAAAGGTTTCCTTCAGCTCTTTTCAGACCTGGGGTTGAATTGCCATGCTGAGCTGTGGTACCCCACTTATGGCATTGGTCCCTGGGTAGACAAGGGGTTGTTTCCTCCTTGCTGCATTCCTCTGGTTTGTGTAACTCCAGTCTCCATCCTGCCTGGTGCCTGAAAGCATTTCTGTCTTTAACCTCAGCTGTTTTCATAGCTGGACATCTTTGATGCTGGGCCATTGACCCCTGCACCAACAAAGCATTAAAGCAGATGCTTAAGGGTTTCCCAGGACCCAGGGCCTTCTGAGCTTTTCTTTGAATGAAAGGTTGAAGAAAGGATTTGTGCCTCAGTCCAAGGGAGAGCAAGTCTTGGTGTTTTTCTAGGTGCAAAGTCCCCATCCTGTACCAGTGCTAAGAACACCGCAGGAGCTTTTGGGGTGCTCTCAGAAAAGTTGTGGGGACAGCTGCCACAAAATCTCTGCAGTGACCTGATGCCCCTCAACAGTCTCTAGCAGCCTCCAGAGATGAAGCCAATGCATAAATCTCAGCCTAACATTTGCAGCACCTCCCTCAGCAGAGTTATGAGGCATAAAGGGCTATTTCCCACCTGGAGATTTAGGCCAGGTTTTATATGTGAGCATCTAGATGAGACCCCAGCTCCATCTCAGCTGAGGATGAGAGGTGACTATGTCCTTGTGCCCACCAGCTGCTGCCTCTCCAGTCCTACATTCCCAGCATACACCTGAAACCCTGACCCTGATGCCTGGGGTTGCTAACATGCTCCTCCACACTGTGAGGAAAAGCAAAAGGTTAAATGGAACTGTTAGAGCAAGTCCAGAGGAGGCCATGAAGATGCTCCAAGGACTGGTGTGAGAACAGGCTGAGAGAGTTTCAGTTGTCTAGCCTGGAGAAGAGAAGACTCTGGGGAGACCCTATAGTGGCTTTCCAGTATCTGAAAGGGGCCTAAAAGAGATCTGGAGAGGGACTTTTTACAAGGGCATGTAGTGACAGGATGAGGGGTAACGGCTTCAAACTGGAAGAGGAGAGATTTAGATGAGATCTCAGGGAGAAATTTTTCATTGTGAGGCTGGGGAGACACTGGACCAGGTGGTCCAGAGAAGCTTTGGATGCCTCATCCCTGGAGGCATTCAAAGATGGATGGGGCTTTGGGTAACCTGCTCTTGTGGGAGGAGTCCCTCACCAGGGCAGGGGGGGTGGAACTAGATGACCTTTAAGGTCCCTTCCAATCGAAACCATTCTACGAAGCACAGCCTCTGTCTGCCATCCCACCCCCACCCACCCCCATCTTGCATTTTCCTGTTGCCATCCCCACCTGGGGGTAGCGTGCACATCCAGAAAGGGGTCAGCGGGTGCTCAGAAGCCAGGGCAGATATCCATGGCTAATGTTATAATCCTCTCCCCTTTCAGGCAACAGGAAAGCCCAGGCCAGCAGGATCCCTGTGCAGACAGGGTGTAAAAAGCCGTGGCAGCTCCAAAGCAAACACTCCCACATCTTCATTCCTTCCACCCTATTGGCCATTGATTTCAGATAAATATCCGTCCGGCCCTGACAGGGCTCAATTCTCCTAATTATAGCCCTATTGACATGTGATCTTTAGCTGCTCAGCTTGTCAGGAGCCATCTATCAGGCAGACAGATTTCTTTGGCTCGGGAGGAAATGAGATGGGAAGGGGGGAGAAAGAAGAAACAGGGACTGGGGAGGGGGCACATGGCTGCATTAATGTGCCAAAGAGATCCTCTGGTCCAGATTTCACTTTATTAATGAGTATGTTGTGGAGGGCTCTGAACACCAGCCTTCAGGGTAGAAGCAATAAGGGCCGAGGTAAGGTTAAGAGCTCTAGTTTGAAAACAGTGTGTGTGTATCATTGTAAAGGATTGCTGATCATTATTTTACAGGTCTTTCCTCTTCTCACACAGCTGAACTGATTTTCCCAGGTCTCTGCAGCACAGAAGCAGCAAATATACCTCCTGCCAAGCCAAAGTTCCCATCAGCTGCTGCTTTCCGCAATAAAGTTGAGGAACTCCTTGCTGCAGGATGTTGAAGGTTTGCATGGATGGTGGGCACTTTCACAGAGGAAAAGCATCCATCCCCTGACATAATATAGAGGGCAACACCTCTGGCTTCAAGAGATCCCTGAGCACAAATTGCTTGAGAATGCTGCTTGTTCCTCTTGCCATGCATTTCTCCAGGCATCACCTATGGGCTGTTTTCAGAGACAGGACATGGAACAAGACAGACCTTGGGCTTGACCAGCTCTGGAGGGAACAAACCTGCTATTTTCTTCTCCCAATCCCAACCTTAGACTGAGAAGACAGAGCTAGGGCTTATATCTGGACTGGACCTGCTGGGAGGCAGGGTGACATGGCCAGGACATCCAGAGGAGGCACAACCACAGAACACACCTTTTCCAGCCTTCTTTGTGATGCTCTTATAGCTGGATAGAATTGGTGCAAAAAGCCAGCCAGCCTGAGGGGTTCTTCCTGATTTCTTCTCCTGTTTAATGGGCTGCACGGGTAAAGACAGTAGCTCTGGGGGCCAGGAATGGCTGTTTGTATCATCATCAAAGCCCCACAATGAAGGAATAAACCATATGCCTTTTGCCTGGCTTTTTTTCTCACAACCTCAGGATAAGCACCTTTGCCTTGATGGCTGGGGAGCTCACGGGTGGCTGCTGTTATGATATCCTAGGATGGAATACAGGAGAAATCAGATAGGATGGATGAGGGAATAACTCTCCAGTAGGTCCTTGTCCTCCAAGGCGATGTGAGCCACACCAGGCAGCCATCAGCCAACATTGCAAAGCGGTGTCGGGGCCGGCACTCGGTCAGCGATCAGGGAAAGAGCCCTGTTAGCTGACTCATATCCTGATCGGCATGTCTCTGTATTGTGAAAGGACCCAGACAGCCAGAGTGTCTGGAGATAACAACAGCCTTTACCGGGGAGCCCTGAGAGCTCAGGGTTCATTTACAAAAGCTGGGTTTATTCGCGCCGGGCCAGGCTCTTTCCATATCTGCATTATTGATCCTCTCCCCCCTGCCCTGGTCCGTCTGCAGTATCAGCCCATCCATGGAGATAACTGTCTGCAGTACCTGCTTCTACCCTGGCTCGGGTGTCCGGCATAGCCTTACTCCTGCAGCACTTTAAAAGCAGCAAGGACCAGCTTGGCGGAAGTGCTGAGCGTTCAGAAAACCCAATAATGCCGGAAAAAGCGGAGCCCAAACAGCTCCCATCTCCCCCCACAGTAGGAAAGGAGAAATCAGCTCTGCTTTGCTGCTGGGGAAACTGAGGCATAGGATGAGGGACTGATTTTCCAGCATCTTTGGCATTCACTTTCAAGGCCTCTGTGCAGTCACCTGCATCTCCCAAATGTATAGAATCATAGAATCATCTAAATTGGAAGGGACCTTTAGGATCATCAAGTCCAACCATCAGCCTGGCACTGCCAAAACCACCACTAAACCATGTCCCTCAGCACCACATCTACCCATCTTCTAAATACCTTCAGGGATGATGATTTAAGGCCAGCAATGATTCTCCACATTGGCTGTACCTTTAGCTAGTCCCCAGGTTACATTTATAGCTGCCATCTATACATTCATTCCCATGTAGACATTTAAAACCTGTGCCTATTTTTATCACTTCCCATTATACTGGTTGGCTTCTGCCCTCACACCAGCAAAACTTTCTCAAAGGCAAGTTTATTCCATCACGTGGGACCCTTGAAAAGCTTCATTTTGACTCTTTGGGAGCCTCACTGATATGATTACCTACCTCTCAGAACCTCCAACACACACATCCACCTCAATTCTTTTAGTGTCCAAGCAAAGCCTTGCTTTCAGATCACCTCCAGCAGAAGCAGAATGACATCTTTCTTGTCAAATCAAGATGTTGTTGTGTGAATTAGAATTTCTCTGACTCCTCGGTTAAGCATGAACTTCATAAAAAGGAGGCAGCTTTGGTTGAGCCCTGAGAGTGCCCCATTGCTGCATCATTTCAGTCCCTGCAGCTTGTAGGGACACAACGGGTCTTCTAAGGTGGGCTCTGGTCACAGGGCAGTCCCTTCCTCTCCAAGGGTTTAATCCCAGATGGAAAACCTTATTAAAAATCAGGAGGTGTGGGCAATGTGGGATAGTTCTAGGCACAAGCCAAGGCAGGGACAAAACAATTTGGTGGCTCCAGAGGAAGGAAAAGGGGACTCATAGGAACAGGAAAGCTGGGTAAAGGCTGGCTGGTTCTGATGCAAAGTTGTCCTTCAGCTCCCCAAGCTCTTCCTCCATCCTTGTAGCAAGAACAAATCAGTATTTTCACCCTGGGAAGTTAAAATGTAACTCGGACTCACTACTCAGGAGGACATGACAATTACAACATGGGGATAAGGGATGGGCTCATTTTCCTCTTGGACAAGTTTGACACCACTATGATATCCCTGACTCCTGGGTCAATTATCGTGATTTATACAGGATCAGCACAATAAAAACAAGGTCTTACCACACATGCATGACCTCTGGGCTGGCATCATTTAGCCTGGACCAGGATCAGTGCCTGGGGGGCGCATCCTACCCCCCACACCATGCAGCAAACCCCTCACCTGCCCCACACCCCCAGGGGCATGGGAAATGCAATGTTCCCAAACACCGCTCTTCGTGTCTCGCCAGCCAGCGGAGCAGCGGGCGCTGAGTCAGCATCCCTCATTCTGCCCTCCCTATGTGTGACATCCACCCTGGGGAGAGGCCAAGAAAAAAACCACCAACCACTACCTCCCTCTCAACCGACAGGCGTCTGACTGCAAAGAAAAGCGCATCCGCTCCCTTTCGCCCCCGGCAGAAGCACCGGCAGATCCTTCACTTTAATGTTAACTGAGTTTTAGCATTGGCCCCGGGCTCTGCCATTTATCTACAAGGCTCCAAATAGCGGGAGAGCAGAGTTAATAAATCCGCTCATGTGTCGCCTGTAATCAGGCCTGTAAATAAAATGGAGCTGTCAGGGAGCGGCGACCCGTGCCGCCGGGCTCCTCACTGTCCCTCTTGGGGGCTTAGGGGTGTCACGTCGGTGCTGTCCTGGCCACAGGGAGCAGGGTGCATACATCAAACTGCCCATCCTGCAGCCCAGGATCCATCAGCTGCTCTTTTCAGGGTGGTAATACTCTTTTCTCCCAAGTTCCAAATGGTTTAAGGATGTTTAAACCACTGAAACAGGTTTCCTAAAGAGGTAGTAGGTCCCCCATGCCTGGAAAAATTCAAAGTTCAGGTTGAGTGGAGCTCTGAGCATCCTGGTCTAATTGAAGATGTCCCTGCCCATGGAGGGAGGTTGGATTTGAGGGTCTTTAAGGTTCCTTCCAAATCTAACCATTCTACGATTCCGTGACTCTGTGTTTCTATGTTGCTCTAATTCTCTGATTCCATGTTTCTATGTTTCTCTAATTCTCCAATTCTGTGATTAAAACTTGCACTTCTCAAATCTGGGAAATCTGCAGACGCTTTCAACATGGGAAGAGCAGATGACTTTCTGGAAACAGGCAGACGTACCATCTCAAAGGTAAAAAAATTGCCTCCAGGACCAGACACTAAACACCCCCACCATCCCCCAAGATTACCCAGCTGGGTCTAACCCCTCCCATGAGATACTCCGATACCTCCAGACAACATCCCAGTTCTGAGAGGGGAAACTGAGGTACTCTGGGAAGGAAAGCAGCACACCAAGGTCACTTAGTTAATCAGTGGCAGGATCCCAATGGCAGCCCGCCGCTTCCTCTGACTGCAAGCGGAGGAGAATTGATTCCAGCCAAGTCCCTCAGCAGGCAGGGGGACTGCAGAGAGGTTGGGCAGGGGAAGATTTCCTGTAAGACGGGAAGTTTTCCTCCCGCTGTGCCCTGCTCTCCTCGCTCTGGTCCGGCTCCGGGAGGCAATCCAAGTGCTACATATCTTTAATTATTAAGCAATCACCCATTGTAGTTACTTATGTGCTGAGGAGCCTCCAGGATGTTCCTGCCAGCAGTACCAGGGCGTAAAGCATCCCTTGATGCTTCCTCTGCAGCGGCTGAATCACCCGGCTCCATTAACTGACATTCACCGCAGCTCCACACACAAATACATCCCTCTGGTCACCCCCCTTTCCTCCACCAGCTTCCCCCTCCTTCCTCCCCATCTTCACCGAGCCCCTGGGAGCCCTCCTGGCCACTGCTGCCGACTGCAAAGTAGTTCCAGGAAGGCGGACAGAGGTGCGAGCTCATCTGTCATGGCCCAGAAGGAGCCATCAGGCTCGGGAGCATCCTGCAAAGCAGCAGATCATGGCAGCTCCAGGGTAGGGCTCAAGAAACACTCCTTCATCCCTGACTCATGCTTGTCAGCAGGATTTGCATGAAATCTTTTTCTCTTTCCCCACAAACCTTGAGCACCAGCTGATGTGGGTAGGCTCTGGGACATGCCAACAAAGAGAAAATGGCAATGGTTTTTTTAAGGTAAAGACCCTCCACCAGCAGCATGAGTAGCCCGTGGCTTCTGGCCAAGACAGCCAAGACTTCCTAGATAGACCCAGTGTCACTTGGGACAAGGAAGCAGCTCAGGATGGGGTGGCTCCTGGAGAACCCCAAGTTAAGGTGAGCTTTCTCTGTGTGGCTGGTATCCGCTTTTTTAAAAGCTGTAGCCATAAGGGATTGGCTTGTGCAAGCAGGAAGGCCAAATAGGTAAGATGTTTTATAATAAGATGCTCCGAGAGGGTGTAGCAATACACCCTGAGCTCTCTGGCCACAACTTCTGTCACAATCCGAGACAATTTCAAGACCATCTCCTTTCATCCACCTGCAGATAAATGTCTCTCCTTCCTCCTCTCCGTTCCTTAAATCTCTCAAGCATAGAGAAAGCGTGAAAGATGCTGTGGTCAGAGCATGGGAGGGAGACTCCTGTCCGGAATTACATGTGTCCCAGATACCACCGTCTTTGCACATCCCCCGTGACTGTTGTTGGCCTTGCACTACACTGATCTCTTCCTCATCTCCAAAAAGAGCTGTGAAGCAAAGCAGTTTACAGCAGCCCAGGGCAAGGTGAATCCCTTGCCTTCGACTTTCTCGGAGCTCATGCTTGCCAGAAGAGCTGAGCAAATATTTTTCATGGAGCATCAGAAAAATGCTGTTTGGGCAAACTCTGAAAGCTTCCAGGAAACACAGAGCGGAGAAGCACTTGCAAAGGAAAAGTATTCAGAGGTTTGCAGGTAAACTGGGAAGTCTGGATTTGGTTTATTTATTATCAAAGCATGAAACATTGACTCAAACATGATGCACTTTTGGCTTTGAGAGAGCAAACCTGCCTGTTTCCAGGAGGCGTTATGCTGTTCCATATTGACAGATATTGCAGATTTTCCAGATTTGGGGAATACCAATCTCCCATAAACTCTATTTCTGTGTTTTCAGAGGGTCCAGATTCCTCTTCCCATGCCCTGAGCAGTCAGGGATACACAAGAGAAAGAAAAACATGGATTTACCCTACTGTCCCACGCTGTTTGGTCCACTATCCTATCACATGGGGTAGTTTAGGAAAAAGGTGTGAGATAAGGGCCACAGTAGAGCAGAGTTTTTCTGGATACTCCCAGCCAGCCTCCAGCATGTACTCCGGGGCTTCCTAAACCAGAGATGAGTAGCTGTATGGATCCCACACAGGGCTGTGGTCCAACCTTGCTCAGCTCCCACTAGCTCGAGTTTCACTAGGGAATTAGGCCAGGACCATGCGGTTTTCACCCCAAAGGAGGACAGCACCCACCACTGCTGGTGTCGGTAGCAGATGAATGACTACACCAAAACATACTGGCCACACACAAAGCAGAAAGCCCCATCCCAGCAAAGCAAAAATAGCCTGACAGCGGTGGGCTTCACTGCTGCTTTACAGCTGAAGAAGTTTGAATCAAGACATTGCTTTTCAAATCCCTCGCAATAATTAGGACACTTTTTGATTGCTCTGAACTGGCTCTGCTTTTTGATGTGAGCTCTTCAGTGAAAGTGAGGTGATCTCAATGTTACTGACCTGGGATTCACTCCTCACTTTTTCTTCCGCAGCCAAAGAGATTTGTCCCCTTCAACAATCCTCTTCATCAGGTAAACGCTCAATGTTTTTTCACTACAGCAAGCTAAATCCCAGCCTTTGTGCCAAACAGACTCTCACTTTGGGGAAAAAACAGCAACATTCTTTTGCTAAGTTTTTAATTTTCTATCTTTTGGTACCATCAGGCAGCTTAGGTGGTCTCTCCTTGTATAGAAGGATAAGTACTGTTCCTAATACATGCCGTTCCCTGGACTTTCATGGACTCCATGGAGCTGAGTAGAACTCTCCTATCTCCATGCTGAGGAGTGAGCTTATTTATTTTCCAGTATGACAGTGGTGAAGTACCCCTGGAGTTCATGGTGCAGCTGATGAATGTTCAACATCATCAGTGACCTGGATGGAGACTCATCCTCCAGCTGTCTGTGGGTAACAGTTAATAAGGAGGGGAAACTGGCACAATGAATGGCAGAGCCTTGGTCTAGGGGGACTCTGAGAAGTGCTGTGCCAACAGAACCATCATGAAGGTCAACAAGGAGGTGTGGAAAACTCTGTGTTGGTGCTGGAGTGACACCAGACTGGAAACTGTCTGGAAACCAGCTGAGAACTGGCTGGGAACTGAACAGTCGAGCAGTCGTGGTGCTATGTGGTGACAGCTGATGCCAAGTTGAACAGCAGTCATTTTTGTCCCAAACAGGGCAAAACACATACAGGACTACAGACTCCAGAGGATCTTCCCACCAGCCAGTCTGGAATCACACCAGTCACCCAAACCTTAAGCACCTCTGGGTTCCACCACTCACTACTGCTGCTGTTCAGCCAAAATTCTCTCCAGAAAAAAAGAACCCCAGAGAATGGAAGAAGTCCTATGAGTGAGGAATTGCAAAGGGACATGTCAGTGTTGCATGTAAAAACTGAATCAGGCACAGCTGAGTGGAAAGACATCCAAAAATTTAAGAGGAGAGAGTCTGCGAGGTCCCATTGATGTCCATCAACTTTGCCATTTTCTAGCTTTGCCAGGCAATCTTCAAGGACAACTTGTTGTTCCTCCAGCTCATTTGCAGTAAGGTTCCCATCGGTCTCTTCAGAGGAACTCACCATTGCCATCGTCACTGACCACATGGGAAAACTGGGGTTCAAGAATGGGAAGCAACTTGACCAAGAACTCCCATAGCAGAGCCAGCAAAGGAACTATCCTGTCCCAAATCCTGTGCCCGTATTCTCTGTCTGTTCTTGCCTTTACTGGAAAGTTGTTTTCTAAGGAGCCTGTATAGAAACCACCCCCAGGAGTCCTTCTGGCTCTCCGTGGGCTTGATTAGCTGGAGCTGCATTTCTAAGGGCTTCGTTGGACTCCTTCAGCTCAGGAGGGAGCTCAGACCACTCCACAGCCTCAAACAACTTCTTGATGTTAAATTCCCCAATCTCCCAGTGCTGAATCCACCTTGAAATTGGTCTCGAAACTTCTCTTTGCAAGCAGTCAGGAAGGGGGCTTAGGAGGAGGAGGGGAGGTGGAAGGGAAAAGAAATTAGATACATTTTCTGTGAGAAGAAGAATTAAAAGGAAAAAATCATCTCAGTAGCGGAATAAAGGAGCTGTTTCTGGAAAATGGCTTGTTGTGAAGGAGCAATGAGGAGAGGTATCCACAGGGAGCAGGCACACAAGATACACTGGCAGCAGCGGGAGGCCTCCAGGAACACCGCTGACAGCAGCAAGTTGGGCGTCCTGCCCACGTCAGCCCTGGCCAAGGTCAAAAGCCAGGGTCCAAGGGGGAGGCTCTAGTAGGTCTTCCAGGTAGGGGGAATGCAGAAAGACAGGAGAGATTAAACCACAATTATAGGAAATATTAAAAAGCTGTTTTCTTGTGAGCATCTGGTATGCAGGATGGGCTCTTCCCATGGCACTTGGGTGGCTCTTCCCATCACTTGGGGTGATGGCTAGTCCTATGGCTAGTTCAGGTGACCAAGTTTCTGCAAAACAGCAAGGGGGAAGAGACAGGATTTAATCCAAACCAGTTGCTTTCCTCTAGCATAACACTGCCTGTCACTGAGGAAAGGATTTTTGGCTCTTTCCAAAGAAGAACAAGAGCACCATACCCTTAAAATCAGAGCTTGGTAGCTGAGAATCATAGAATGGTTTGGGTTGAAAAGGACCTTAAAGATCATCTCATTCCACCCCCCTGCCATGGGCAGGGATACTAGACCAGAAGGGGGATTCTCTACTGAAAGGACTCAGAGACACCAATGTCACTGCCAACCCATGGCTCTCCTCAGGTCTCCATGCAAAACCCTGGCAAAGAGGTGGATTGGCGACATCTTCAAAGCTGGAAATTTGTTCTTCGTCCAGCTCTGCTGCATGCAGGGAAAGAAAGCAAATTTCTGTGTTCCCAGAGAGGGTAGTTTACAAATCTCCTTTCAGGATTTATGAACTGATTTGAGGCCATAATTGGAAAGGATCTAAGTCCAGTTAGTGCCAGCTTTTCATTGTCCACCCCAAATCATCCTTTTCAGGGGGAAAGGCTGTTTCTTCCCTCCTAGTCCCCCCTCAACTACTTCAAACTTGACAGGGACAGGTCAGTCAGTCCATCGTCGCTAATCTTTGGATACTTTTAGTGTCACTCTAATGACAGCACACCTCTCTGTCGAGCTGCCGAGCTGCGGCAATAAAAGCCTCTTAAGGGCAGCAGCCCCTCTGAGCAAAGTGGCTTGCCCGCTGCCGGGGCCCTTCCTTCTCCCTGGAAATGGCATCCAGGCGATTAGCCCGGCCACCCGTGACAAGAATCGGATGTGAAACCTTCCACTTTTCGATGCATTAAAGGTCTTTGCCAAAGAAGCTCGCAGAAGTGCACCACTCGCCCCCTTTGCCTGCCCTCCCACCCTTCCCTCCTCCTACCCATCCTCTCCACTCTGAGGACCGAGCAGCTAGGGAGATGCTCTCAGGAGCACCCAGGGTGGTGTGGCTCATTCCGCCCCACACTCTTCCTCTCTGTTTTATGGGTGCTGAGGGCATATTTCCATTCTGTTAGGCTATGAGGGCTCTGTGGTGCATCAGGATGGATTTGCCATAGGACCCTGGGCTTAGCCATGGCTTGCCGTAAACAAGACCCAGGTTGGTTCACAGAATCACAGAATGATACAGGTTTGGAAAGGACCTCTGGAGATCATCCAGTCCACTAGGGTCACCCAGAGCAGGATGCACAGGAATATGTCTCAGCAGGGTCTGGAATATCTCCAGTGGTGGACACTCCACACGCTTTCTGGGCAGCCTCTTCCAGGGCTCTGCCACCATCAAAGGAAAGAATTTCCTCCTCATCTTTAGCTGGAACTTCTTATGTACAAGTTTGTGCCCATTTCCTCTTGTCCTCTCACTGGGCACCACTGAGAAAGACTGGCCCCATCCTCTTGACACCCACCCCTTAAGTGTTTATAGGTGTTGATCAGATCCCCCCTCAGTTTTCTCTTCCACAGACTAAAAAGATCCAGGTCCCTCAGCCTTTCTTCATAAGAGTGATGTTCTAGTCTCCTCATCATCGTCATAGCTCTTTGCTGTACCCTCTTCAGCAGTTTCCTGTCTTCTTGAACTAGGCAGCCCCCTGCATCAGTAAATTCAAGGGTGACCAGCCAGCACTTTGGATGCAGTTACCCTGTTTTATAGGGTAAGAGAGTTAAATAGTGTAAAATCATCCATTTCTTGCCCATTGGCCTTGGGAGCAGGAGCGGGGAATGTTTAACTTTAATAGAGAGATGTTTTTTGTGGCTGGCAGCCCCAAACAAGATCTTCTTGCCACCCATGTTCACAAGGAAAATGGAGCCAGATGGCAACCAGGTGACATCACAATGCAATGCTCTTCCAAGCCCCTGTCTTCACTGGGTTTTGGTTGTTTCAATGCTTGGTTTCTCCCCCTGTCACCAGCCCTACATGACAGTGAGGGGGCAGCACCCACTTGGATAGAACATGAATGACACAGCATAACATTTCTGTGTTTGGGGTGAAGATCTAGGGCTTCTAGTCCCGGCTCTACTCTATCTAGGGCCCTCTGCCCCCTCCTCAAGGGAACCAACATGTCCTTTCTCACCCAAAGTGTCTGCAGAGCTATGCTGCGGCACTGGTGAAGAGCTGATGAATGAAGTGTGCAGTAGAATTAATAATAAATAAGCTTGTCTGTTGGTTTGGAGGATTTTGTTCTGCTGCAGGGCTCATCAAGGCATCCACTGGGACCTGTTGCATTCGAAGGCAGCATCACGTCCCTAAACCATTAAGCCATCCCTGTCACGGTGTACAATACATTTGCTTGCTTCGGATGTCATGGGTTGGTACAGCCCTTGAACCCCGGCTCTCAGCATCACGAAATGGAGGAAGGCAGCCTGAGTTCTGCTACAGCTCAGTGGCAGCACAGTTTTCACAGTGTTTCCCTTCATTTCACCAAATTTTGGGTTTGCAAGGTAAAAGGTTGATAGCTCAGTACGGTTCTGTTCAGTTCAGTTCAGCAATTCGGTTGCCTTCAGAGAAGTGCACCCTGGGGAAGGTGAGATGTGTTATTCCCATGCCCTGGCGCATGTCCCAGGCAGTGGAAGGATGAAGTCAGCGGGCTGCCAGGGGCAGATGGGTGTGCTGAGAGCTGTAGGCAGCCAGCAGGAGCTGGAGCGTGGATGAACCAGAACCAAGAAGCAGTAAGACACCAGGAGCCGGGAAGGGCACAGTGGGAAGCTGGGATTGTACAATGCAGCCCCAGCCATTTGAGGGGTTTGCAACTGGCTGTGCAACTCACTCACTTGACTTCGTGCAAGGCCTCAAGTATGTCTCAGGCTCTCCCATTAGGAAACAACTATTTCACCAATCCTCCTGAGTTACTGGGGCTATGACTATTAGAAATGAGGCAATGGTAGGGGATCTGGAATCCAATCACCATTAAATTGTCAGTGCAGTCCCTGGGCAACCATGGACCAGCCCAATTAGCTTCTTCCCAAATGATTCACAGGGGCAGTTCTGCAATTGTCATGGGTCAAGTGACTGTTCCCAATAGTCACAGAATCATAGAATCATTTAGGTCAGAGAAGACCTTTAAGATCCAACTTTTAATCTAGCACCGCTAACTCTACCAGTAAAACATGCCCCTCAGTACCACATCTACACATCTTTTAAATATCTCCAGGAATGGTGACTAAAGCACATCCCTGGGCACAGTGTTCCAATGTTTGAAAACCCTTTTGGTGAAGACACTTCTTTTCCAAGGTCCAACCTAAACCTCCCCTGGGGCATCTTGAGGCCATTTCCTCTCATCCTATTGCCTGTTCCTTGGGAAAAGAAACCACCCCCATGGCTATCAAACTCCTTTCAGGGACCTGTAGAGAGTGAAAAGGTCTCCTCTCAGCCTCTTTTTCTCCAGACTAAACAACCTCAGCTCCCTCACCCACTCCTCAGAAGACTTGTGCTCCAGACCCCTTACCAGCTTCGTTGCCCTCCTCTGGACCTGCTCCAGCCCCTCAACATCTTTCTTGTAGTGAGGGGCCCAAAACTGGACACGTTGCTTTAGGTGGGGCCTCACCAGTGCCGAGTACAAAGGCATGGTCACTTTGCTGGACATATAGTCCTGCTGGACATATTTCTGGTACAAGCCAGGATGCTGTTGGCCTTCTTGGCCACCTGGGCACACTGTTTTAGAAGGACAGATCACAGGCAAGGATCTGTGCCTGGAAGCTGAGAGAGGCCAAGCTTCAATTCAAGCTGTGCAAAAGCCTTCTTGGGTATCTCCAGCTCTAAGTATTCTTCTCAATAAATTGGCTGTTGCTGCAGGAGAAAAAGATCAGTGATCATTTCTCAGTGACAAATGTTACGGAATCACCTTTTTCTCAAATGAAAATTAAGACTTCCAAGCAAAATCAAGAGGAAATCAAGAGGAACCCTCCTGTCTGCTGAGTAGATGTTCTTCTTCCTTCCCATATTTTGAGTGGGCAAGTGAAGATAGCAATTTTCTTCCTAGTTGCCATCATCCTTTGGCAGAGAGGGAAGGCACAGTGAGACCTGGTCAGTACTGTCTCTGCTGGAAGGGGGTTCTACACCAGAGTCCTGACAGCCCGTTCTGTGGGACTGGAGAAATCCTAGGAGCCATAGAGGGGTGAGTAAGCAGAGTTGATGGAGGACTTGAGAACTTGGAGGCAGGACTGGCTTGGGGGTGACAGTGAATCATCAACACAGGGCCAGGTAGATAAAAACACAAGAGCTCTTATTATACTGGTGGATGAAAGTCCCCAAGACCCAGAAACCACCCCAGCTGCCCCACATGTGTCTGCCATCCCACATCCCCAGCTGAGCTCCCAGCATCACATCCAGGAAATAGCCAAATTTCCTTGGATCCCGGCTGTTTCTCCAGCTTTTTCTGCATGGTGTGTCTCAAGTGCAGTCAATTAGAGCCATGGATCAATTAAGCATTAATGGGGAAGGAAGATAAATTACTCAAATGGGCAATCCCAAGGTCCGGAAGGAAAAATTCCCTGGTGTTGATTCATGCGGACTCTCCTCTTTTTCAAGCCTGACCGGATGCTCCTTGGGCTCTCAGCACGAGACCTCGCACAGGTATGAGGTGCCAAGCAGTCTGCAGTGGGGTTGTTTTTCCCTTTAAGATGGTTCACTCAGATTGCGTGGGTAGACACACTCATGTAGTGCTCAATTCCTGCTCTCCCCTCCACTGCCTCATCCTTCCCAGCAGCCTTTTGGCCTGGGGAGAAACTTTGCAAAGTGCAAAGAAACTGAACTCATCCCTGCTTTTTCTATCCCAGAAAGCAAGGTTTTGAAGACGTGCATCTACATGGCCTCTTGCCAGTGAAAGCCCAGATAGAGGAGTGTGTCTGTGTGTACTTCTGTGTGTTTGCATGTGGATATTATCAATCCTCACGTGGCTGGAGTAAGGCTTTTCGCAAATTTGAATTTTGCCCTTCCCTAGTAGCTGGAAGACGGAGTGGGGAAGGTCTGCTGAAAGGTATAAAGGAAAAGAAATTTCCATCGAGAACTCGATTTATGGCACAAATCTCTGTGCTCAGCTGCCTTTTCCCACATCATATCTCCTGGACCATCCCTTTCTATACATTTGTGGGGCACTCAGTTACTTTTCCATGCCTGTGCACAGAGCCCCAAGCTCAGGGCAGGGTGGGAAGACCATCTCTTGAAGCTTTGTGGGGCCAAATTTTAAAGCTCTTCTGAACCCCTAAGCTGCATCATTTTTAGCAATGTCCTTGGCAGGGACCCTTTTGGATGCCTAGTATCTCCCACTCCTGAGCTGGAGCAGTTTCAGATCAATGTTTTTCTATGGAAGGTCCCAAATTTGGTCCCAGATTTATTCCCAAGACACAGGGGATGTAAAAGGTCCCTGGCATTTAATATTTTTGTGGGTTTATTTATTGCATTTGTCTCCACATCTCCTTTGTTTGGGGGTGCCTGGACACTGACAATTTGCAGCCTGAGCAGGGAAGAGAAGACAATACAATGAAAGGAAAAGCCTGCCCTTCTTATGGCAGTTCCTGTGTCTCTGCCTTCTTCATCCTTGCTTTTCCACTCTCTTAAACCTCCACAAGCCCTGCTTATACCAGCCATGCACATGCAGAAACTCTTCCTTCCCCTCCACACTCCTCCTCCTCTCTCTGCCCCTCCGGCTGCTTGAGAAATTCAAACCTTCTTCCTATTAGGAAGAAAAAAGGGTGTGCTATCAGGTTGAAAGGGAAAGCGGAGGAATGGGTTAAAGAGGTTTAAATTGGAGTTTTATGGATATTTCTCTCTCTCCTTTGTGAGCGCATTAAACTTTTCTTTCGTTAAAAACCAAGAGGACAGGAATGGGAAAGGAGAGGAGAGAAGGGAAAGAGAAAGTGGGGGGAAAAAAAAGCCCTCAGATATTCATGTGTGACACAGCTCAGGGAGGTGAGACGTACGGCTGATTTGCTTAATGCTGACAGGTCTTTCTTCTTATTGGAAAGAAAACACAGCAGGGATCCTAAAATGTGCCGTGTAAAGGTCCATGGCAGGAGCATTTCCAATCTTCCGTGGTGATGCTGCGGGCCAGGTATTCACACAGGCACATCAGGAGAAAATAACACAAAAAGTTCTTCAGTACACTCCCATTAACCCGCTGACTATGGTAATGTTGAGTGTAATTCTGCTCCAAAGCGCCCGGCGTTCCTGCTCTAGCCGGCAAGAGGATGTGTGTGTGTTGGTGTGTGTGCATATCAGCCTGCCCAAGTGGGGCTGATAAAAGGGAGAGGGGGGAGGAAAAAAANGAATGATGGAAAGAAAGCAGAGACAAAGAGAGAGGGAAGGAATCTGAAAGAGGAGAGACAAAATGAAGGTGAGAGTTAGGATGAGGATGCTTCCCATGTGATCTTCCTCAGTGCTGGGTTCCCATGTGGGGCTCCTGAAGGCTCACCCCAGGAGGTGTCTCCCAGAAGAGGGCATGGGGAGAACTTGGACATCTGGGAGGTGGGATTCCCTGTTGGAGCCAACAGCCCATCTTTTCCCAGTTCCCTGGGTTGCTGTGACTCCCTCCCAGGGGAGAAGCACCTTCCGGCCAGCCTGACTGCGCTGCCTGTCTCCTCCGATGAGCGGATGAACTTGTCCTGAGGTATTGCATGTTTGCCTTTCCTCGTGTCAGCTCAGCAGACAGTGGGACGTGTCGGGGCAACATCATACACAACACACAAGCTGACACAGCTGATGGCCCCTGATGCTGGGATGGCTTGAGATGCTCTACAGATAAAGACATGACTCAAGGGCAACCTCCCAGCTGCAGATGAGGCCATGATGATGTCCGGTCAGGATCATTTATCCAAGGGGAACATCCTCCTGACAATTCTCCATACCTGTTGGCACTATGGCTCGCTTGTAACAAAAGCTGAGACAGATCTTCATGGAAAGTCATGAGAACTGATGCATAAACAGTTGTAAGAGTTAAGTCACTGGTGAGAAGGGGTGATAGAGGAGGAGAATAGATTTAGAAGCAGGATAGATAACTGCAGTGGACAGGAGTCAGGGGGCTCAAGGATTAAGCCCAACCTGAAAAGATGGTGAGGTTTGGAGCTGGGACCTATACTCTGGTGAGCACAAGTAGATGGCATGGTGCAAGCTGGAAGTTCTTCTAAATGACTGGGCATCACAGCAGGAAGAGCAATAATGTTACCATTCACTCTGGTTCACATTGGCCACAACCTTCACCGTTGTCAACTTCTCTGGCTTCTGCACATGGAGATGTCCTAAAATGGTAGTTTTAATCAGCTGATGTTCCTTGTAGAGCTCTCAGAAATGTTTCCCATCCCAGCTTTCCCATCCCAGCCTGCCTTGGGGCTACAGTGTAAAGAAACCCCATTCCAGCAGACAAATTATTCTTCTCCAAGACATGCAGGTCACCTCCCAAGGACCTTAGGACTTCCCCACCCCAAACTCCACCTTCAAAATATGTCTCTATAGACATCCATCAGCTGGCATGGGGGGTGGAAATCAGGAAAGACACATTGTCATCACTCAGCTACCATGATGTAGTGCTGCCTGATGAGGAGATGGTCACTGTAGTGACCCTGCTCTCAGGGCTGGGCCACAATGGAGGTGAGAAGAAAGACAATGTGTCCAACAAAGCCACTGATATGGCCAGGGCTGGAGCACATAAGATCTGGGGCCAAGAGCTGGCCCATGGCAAAGGGGAGATTGTGGTGCCACCTCCATATTCTTAATGAGAGAGTGTAGGGAAGACAGAGGCAGATTCATCTCAGAGATGCCCAGTTGGAGAACAAGAGGCAACAAGGACAAGTTGGGAAAAAAAAAAAAATGATTTTTTGCCAGGCTGTAAGTCTCTCCTGTTTCCTTTTTGGGAAAGCCAAAAGTTTTCTTACAAGTGGGACAATCGAGAGCTTCCAAAATTTATTTTTCCCCTGGCATCCTCCAAGACTACAGCTTCCTGATCCCAGTTTGGCCATGGGCCAGTCCCATTCTTCCCCCATCAGCTCCAACAGGCATCAGCTTTCCATCTTGAACAGAGAAGAGGTTAAGGAAGAAACACTCAGGGAAAAAATCTTTCCTCTCAAATTATTTTTATTGGCAAATATTAAGTCCATTTAGTCCGATTGAAGCGCTTCCTGGGGTGAATCTCACCAGGCAGACATATGGGCAAGATGAAGGGAGGGACAGAGGGTTTTTTCACAGCATAATTCATTCCTGGAGCAGCAATAGAGGTGTGATTTATTCTGGGCTGCCTATATCTTGTCTCCCCTGCAAGGCAGAGGGGACACAGCCCCTCAGTCCTTATTAGCATTTTCCCTGTCTCCCCAGTTTCACTGAATGAAGACTGGAAAGAAACAGGTGACTTTGCTGAGAGCCTTGGTCCCCATGTCCCCCCTATTTGCTGCAAGCACAGGAGTTCAACCTCCCTTCCCTAACCTACCAGTACCAATGGGCACAGAAGTGGCTCAGGAGAAGGACCTTGTTCCTCTGCTCTGTTCTCCTGCCTCCACCCACCACCATCCCTGCTCCCACCCCGCTGCAGAGGATCTGGGGTTGCTCCCACCCTATCACCATGGACTCAGGTCTCTGGCTGCATCCTTCCTGTGTGCCCCCCCTGCAGTCTGTGACCCCTTCTTGTGCTACCACACTGGTGGCCCTCTGCATCCTGTGCCAAGGGGAGGGTAATGCCCCTCTCATCTCTCTCCTTCCTCTTCCTCTGGGGTAAAACAGAGTCCCATGTGGAAACAAGCTCTGCTCCTCTCTCCTTTCTTCCCCTTTTCTCTCCTCCCTTCTGCATCACGCCAGTTGTTTCATCCTTTGAGAACTCTCTGCCTCTCCCTATGGGACCCACTTTAAAAAACAAGGGGAGGGGGGCTGGGGGGGAGACGGAAAGAAAACTCCATTGTCTTGTCAAAGGGAATAAGTGAAAAGTTGCAAGTGTCTCTCTGCAGGTTTTGGCTCCTGTGTGTTCTCCTTTCAAACCCTGCCAGCCTCAGGGGCTGTCATTTCGCCTTCATCTCAACGGATCGACCCGTGGTTTCCCACCGCTCCCCCTCCCCAGCATCAATGAGCGTGGAGCTGCCAGGCTTTTCACGGCCACCGCCAGCTTGATCCTATTGACAGGTCTCTTCTCTTTGCTTCCCTTTCAAAGGGGGGCTCGGGGTCCCTTCCTTCCTCCCTTCTTTTTCCCTTCCTCCCCTCCCTCTCTTTCTTTTCCCAATTTTTCTTCTTCTCAGAGGTGTGCCACTGAGGTGCTGCTGTGCAATGACTTGACAAGGCCACACGCGGCGGAGCGGGGGCCCAATTATAAACCCCTCTTTAAGAGCAGCCTTCGTTTAGGGAGCGAGATTGGAGCTGTCGGAATATTAACGAAATCTTGCCAGCAGCGTGGCATCCAGCAGTGGCACAGAGGGGCCGCATCCCGGCATTGAGGTGTGCAGGATAGAGGGGTGCAAGCACCAGACCAGGGTGATGACCTGGGCAAAAGCATCCAGGGATGGGGATGATGGTGTGCAACCAGTATATCAGGCACAGTGTTAGCTAAACCAGTTTATCCCGGCCAGACTGGCTGGATTTCTGAGTGGGGCCACCATGAAAGTGTCAACCCCTCCCTTCCACCAGGCATCACCCGGCCATGGGGAGGCAGCGTGGTCTTATGGTTAGAGCAGGCAAGAGCAGTTTCATTCCCAACTCTAAAGGTGGCCTTTTCTTTTTTCCTGGAGGGCACAGGGTTTCCTAGGGTGCTGAGGAGTCACCCTCTCACCACCTTTCCTCATCCCTGCAGAGAGGAGGGGACGTTTTTTGGATAATCAGCAGCAAAGTAGTTGTGTGGTCTCCTGTGACTGGGGTTCATCCACTGGTGATTGCTGTGGGTGATTACAAGGTTTGACCCCAAAGCCAATTAAATCTTCAAAGGGAATGAGATAAGAGGTGGGTCTGGAAATAGAATCATAGAATAGTTTGGGTTGGAAGGGACCTTAAAAATCATCTAGTTCCAATCCTCTGCCATGGGCAGGGACACCTACCTCTAGACCAGGTTGCTCAAAGGCTCATCTAGCCTGTTTAAGACACCTCCAGGGATGGGGCAGCCACAACTTCTCTGGGCAAAAGAAACACTCTTCAGGGAAGAAGGATTCCTGCTGTCCCCTGGCATGGCACAGGGATGCCCACCTACACCACAACCATGGTGGCAAACATGTGTAGCTAAAGGAGAACACATACATGCAACAAGTCTGTCAACACATGCAAATACATGCATATAAATGGCAGGCATGTCCACAAGTGCACTCAGGCCAGCGCATGCCTATGTAGAAACTCATGACCCTGCACACAACAACAGGTGTGTCTATGAGTCTACAGAGATGGAAACCCAGAGGAGTGACCACTCAGGTAATCCCTGTTAAACGTGAGCAAACAGGCTCACACAGACACACACATGCACACAGCATCACATGTGTGTTCATTTGCAAGCGTGCACTGAGCCTTACAAAGGGTCCCAAGTCACATTTGTGTCAAGGGAGGGGATTCTGCCCCTCTACTCCACTCTGGTGAGACCCACTGCAGCCACCTCCAGCTCTGGGGCCTTCAGCACAGGAGAGACATGGACCTATGGAAGCATGGCCAGAGGAGGCCATGGAGATGTTGTGAGAGCTGAAGCCTCTCTGCTGTGAGGAAAGGTTGAGAGAGTTGCAGGTGTTCAACCTGGAGAAGTGAAGAGAAGACTCTGCAGAGACCTTATGGCAGCCTTCCAGTAGCTGAAGGAGACCTGTAAGAAAGTTGGAGAGGGACTTTTTACAAGGGCATGTAGTAATATGACAAGGGGAAAGGGCTTCAGACTGGGGGAAGGCAGATTTAGATTAGATATTAGGAAAAATGATTTCACTCTGAGAGTGGTGAGACACTGGCCCAGGTTGCCCAGAGAAGCTGTGGTTCCTGTCCCTGTCCCTGGAGGGGTTCAAGGCCAGGTTGGAGGGTGTTTGGAGCAACCTGGTCTGGTGGGCGGTGTCCCTGCCCAGGTCAGGGAGGTGGGACTACTCTGTCTTTAAGGTCCTTTCCAACCTAAACCATTCTATGATTCTCTGAAAGAGAAAAGGACCAAAACCTTCACAAGATCCTTACCAGTAAAGGTCAGAGCCGCAACCCACCTGAGAACCTCAATAGAAATAGCCACAGTAGAAAGACTATTCATACCATCGCGAATAACAAACATGCCTAAAATTAATGTAAAATTCTCCTCAGCAACAGAAAGAGATAAAAACCAATGAGAAGAATCAAGGAAGACCACAGAGACTCAAGGGCCCGCAGGCTGGAAGTTCATAAGACTAATGAGTCCACTGCAGCAGATTTTAATAGCCAGGCAAGTATATACTGGCAAGGTATGGTGAGACAGATAACACTTTTATCAGACCTTCGGCAGAGAAAACAGGTGGATTTTCAGCACATGAGTGCTTCTTCAGATCTGCAAGAGAGGGAGAAATTGTCAGCTCGGTAAAAAATTGCATTGAGCACAGTGGATTTATGTTGATCAGCTGGAGAGTCTGAGAGGAAAGGGCAGCTGTACGTGCAGACCAGAGGGGATGTTTGTTAGTTAGGACAGAAGGAGGAAAGAAGTGCACATGGAGCCCATGGATCACCATGGAGGCTGAGGAGCTGAGGGAAAACTGTAGCTCAGCGTTAAACCCATGTCATTCATAAATCTGTAATGCCTGGTACAGAGCAGATCTGAATCCTGATTTTCTCTGTGATGAAGGCTTTTAACAGTTCCGTCCTGAGGATCAAGACCAGGAGATCAGAGGCTGTTGGGAAGTGTGTCCCTGCTTGGAGCTAATCAGGCACCATTGCTTTGGTCCATTGTGATCATCTGCTCTCATTGGCTTTGTTTTGAGGACATCCAACGCATTGTCTTGGGGACAGTGTGTTGCATCCTTGGACGGGCCCAGCCTCTGGGTCAGAAGCTACTGGAGGCTGGAAGGTTAAATACTTCTTACCTTTACGTAGGGTGTCGAAAATTATTCTGCAGCCTGCAGATGGGTGGCTTTCACAGGGACATGTGCTCCTACATGAGACATTACTCAGCTTGTGGAAGCTGCTTCAAGAGTGTTGAAGACACACATCATGCCTTGCAATGATCTAGCTCCCATGGTAGAGTAGAGTAGAAGTAATATGGTCCCAAGAGAAAGCAGGAAAGAAGTTCAAAAAGACAAACTTTTAATGTCTTTATTAATTCCCCTATTAATAAGAGATAATAGTTGTAAATTATCCTATTAATAAGATACAATAGCTAATAATATTAGCAAAAAAAAACCCCATTATACTGAAAGGATGTTGTCTCCTGCACCATAAACCTGTAAGAGCAGCCTCTCCAGAAGCTATTTCTCTTACCCCACCACTTCATCCTCATTAAACTCAGCCAGGCTCTTCCACAAGCACATCTGAATTCTCCACTGGGAGCACTCAGATTCTCTGCCTGATCGAAGGATCCGCTTCACCCTATCTGATGAATTTCAAGAGACAAAATCAGGGATGAGCATCTACCACACATCCATGTTTCCCACCCCAAAATTCCCCCTGAGCTGCTCAGGAGCCTGCAACACCCTCCATCACTGCAATGATGTGGTGTGAAGCTCCGGGTCATGAAACCCTCTGAGAATGCTCCGTCTGGGTACAGGCACCCAACAAACCCCAAAATCCATGGGGCAGCTCCCTCCCCACACTGCCAGCACATTTAGAGCTCTGCTCGAAGGCTGAAAGCCAGCCTCCAGCTGGGGTAATGGTATTCAGCAATTGCCTGCCAACATGAGAGACTGCAAGGGAGCAGGAAAAGGCACTTATCTACCCGTTGGAGATGGATTCACTCCACCAGTTCCTGCAGGGATACCAGTACTCTCCATACATGCTGGTAAACAGGCTTTCCCCCTAAAGGACTGCAAACTCCTCGGTGCATGGACACTTTACATGAGTACCTTCTGGGGGAAAACTGAGCTGGTGTGTATCTTCTGTCCAAGGCTGATGTCAGGGCAGGGAAGAAGGTTGTAAACTGGTGATTCGAGGTCTCATAGTGAGTTTGTTGTGCAAAAATCTCCATGGGGGACCCCTGGGTAGGTGCTTCTCTGGACATCTCAGGGTGACAGTGTCTTACCCAGCAACTGCACACTCAGGGACTCATCCCTTGCAGAAGAGAATGAGAAAGTTCTGACACCCAGAAAAGCTGGAGAAGAAAGGGAAGATTGGAACCAAGCAAAAGCAATCATGAGGAATCAACAGTAGGGACCAGTTGATGATGGAAGGGGGAGCAAGTTCCCCAAAATTCCCACACAGGGTTGTGCACATCTCTTAAGGCCAGATAGTCCTTTGCAGGCTTTTTAATCCAATTTGGACCGTAGTGCTGCTGTCATCAGTTCCCACCTTCTGAGCCCAGTAAAGGTGGCCGGTGGCTGGGGCAGGCAGGGTGCTTGGCAAACCTTCTAACGCTGCTTGGGGCCGCGGGGACATTGAAACGTTAAGGGAGGAAAGTGTGATGCCGTGACATGTTACACGCTCAGCGTTGCTGCCCGGGAGCTTTGGGGGCTGCTGATGCAGCGTGACAGCGGATTTCACCCACTGCTAACTGAGTCCGGCAACTTTGGGCCAGTAAAACTCCCCCTCAGAAAAGGACCAAGTCAGGAGAGTCCAGCCCTTCTCCTCATTCCCTTTGCCGGAGGTAAATCACCTGGGCTATCAAATCTGAGTCCTTTCCATTTGCTAACTAGTCACAAGGATATTTGCAATGAGCCGAGGTTTCTGTTGGTGTGTTTTGGAAGCCATTGGTGGTGGGACCACCTGGGATGGGGCAGGTAGGGTGAGGGGATGCATCATGCATAGCTTCAGGGCAGCATCTCTCCCCTGCCCATCCACACGCTCTGGAGAGAAGAAGGGAGGGGGAGAGAGACCTGCAGCCCCAGCCTCACCAGCTCAGCACTTTTGTGCTTTTCTTGTCACGGGGAAAAAAACAGAAAAAAAAAAAGAATAAAAAAACCCTTTTTGTTTTGTTTCCTTCTTTTGTTTGCTAATTTATTGTTTTGTCCTGAGCTCGTGCTTCTTGAAATCCCTTGTTCTTGATGCTCATTAAAATATTTTCGGTGTGCTGGGGCTCAGTTAGTTGCTGCTACGTGCTCTTTGTATTTATTTTTCTCTCCTCCCCAGACCCCCCCCGCTACACAACCCCGCGGTCAAAACGTCCCTGTGTTTTCCATGCGCTTATTACCCAGAGAATCAAGGCTCCTTAGCAATTTGCGAGTCACTCCAAAGCAATCAATTATGCATCAAATGACTTTTTGATTCTTTACCTTGTGAGAGGAGAGATGGAAGAAGATGCTGTCTTTTTATTCTTTTCCCCTCCTCTATATTATTATTATTTTTATTATTATTCCCCCCTCTCTCTCTTCTTCTTGCTCTCTCCGTTTCTGCGCTCGAACGGGTCTGCCTGCTGGCATTGGGATTATGACATGATCAAATGACTTGCTCTTAATTGGCAACAGCTCCAAGATGGAAAGAAGACAGAAACATTAAAAAGAAAAGGCCACAGGAGGTGGAGCCCTTGTGTACAGCTCCAGCAGCTTGTTGTGGTGTCAGGTGAGGTGGGAGGACAGGACTGAGCCCAGGGGGACCCAGATACTTCGGTGTTAGAGTGATTGGGCAGCTGGATGGAGACAGCCAGATGAGGACAGACATCAAGATGAGGAGGTCCAAAAGGAGAGGGATTGCTTGTGATGCCACAGCCAAGGAGGGTCCATGTACAGAGCACTCTTCTTCCCATGCTGAGCTGGCCCAGCTTCACCTGCACCCAGGAGTTCAGAGAAAGCAAGTGACCTGGGGACATTGTGCCTACAGCAGCAATGCCAGGACATCTCCTCCAGTCAGCTGTGAGAGTCTCACACAGAGGAACAAATTGCCTCCATGGTTATGGAGTCTCCATCCTCAGAGGTATACAGTCCTCATCATTTACCTCCTGCAAGACTCACACCCTGAATTTAGGATGTTCTCCAGCCAGCATCCCCCAAAACCTCAACCCTTGGGTGTCATTAGCCTTCCTATCTAACCCTCATTCCTGACTCCCTGTCTCCACCAGCAGAGATCTACCAAGGGAATCTCCTCTGTCACCAGGAGACAGAAGACGGTGCAGAGATCATAGCCAGTGGGGTTTTCCTGGGTATAGACTCTTCTCCCTCTACCTCAGTTTAAAAGCCGCTGTGCTTCAGTGACAAGGACATCCAAGTCCTCACTTTCAAGCAGGGCTGCAAGAAACACAACAGGAAAGAGGCAGAAATGGGATCTAACACATCTCAAAGAGTTTCTCCAGCAACACAGTCCTGGCCTACCCAAGGTCCCAGGCAAGATTTATCCACATCCTGCTCCAAAAGGTGCCCACATAAGAGCAATCAGCAGCACATCAGCAGGTGACAGTATTTTACCTGCACTCCCTGAGATTGCAGATGACCCTGTGCATGACCCTTATTAGCTGGCAGCAGGAGCCACATCTTTGACCCCTTTTCCTTTGCAGTTGTGGCCCTCTATCTGTTTGTCATTTTATGTGTCACTGCCCTGTGCCATGGTGAGCCCAGGTCTCTCCCCTCCTCTGAGTGGGAGATTCCCACAACTGGGTTAAAACTGAATCATAGGAAAATACATAGTTTAGAGTGGCTAAAACAACCATCCATCTCCTCTCCATCTTTCCAGCTTCAGACTTACACCTCCTGGGTCCAGTTCACATGGTAGAGGTGATCATACTGGGGTTACGTATTTGCCAGGACATACAAACTGTTTATAATTCTAATAATTAAAAAAAAAAGGCCACAAAATACAAAACAAACAATCTAAGAACAAAAAAACCCCACCAACAGAAAAGCAGGTTGTGGTAACTTGTGTTTTACCTCTAGGCTTTCCCATCACAACCCAAAAAGTGTTGAAACGTGATGGGAGCTGAACTTGGGGGTTTCCTCGAGTTATGTGGATGTGATTTATATGTGCTTAAAAAAAAACCCTCCTCCTTGACGATGAGGCTCAGAGAAGAGACAAACATCCCTTAGCACTTGAGCTCTGCTCTTTAGAAGTGTTAGCTGTACAAGACGTGAGACTGCAGCTTCTTACCAGCCCTTAAATGACCTGATGGGTATGACAAGTACCGGACCCTCCTCCCATGGCCCCAGATACCCCTGAGGGAATCCCCCACAGTGAGGCACAAGAGGCCATTCAGCCTCTATTGTCCATCCATTTCTATGGCTCCTCAAACAAGATGCTAACTAGCCGTGCATAGGTGGTGCCTCAGGCTGTGGATGTCCTTTGTAGGGCACAATAAGGATGTGACTTGGATACATCACCTCTGTGAGCAGGACCCCTTTCAGCAAAGAAAGCCAGCTGCATCCTGGGCTCTGTGTGCAAGAGCTCAGCCAGCAGAGCAAGAGAAGTGATTAGTCCCCTCAGTGTGACACTAAGGAGGACACATCCCAAGTACTGTGCACAGCTTCAGGGCCCTGGTACAAGTGACACGATGACAAATTAGAGCAAGTCCAAGGTGGGTTGGTGAGTGGACCACATGATGTACAGGGAGTAGTTGAGTGAGCTCAGCTCGCTCAGCTGGAAAGAGGGTGGTGAAAGGAGGACCAAATTGCAGTCTTCACCACCTAACAGATATTCATAAAGATAAAGCCAAACTCTTCTCAGAGGTGCCCAGGAAAAGGACAAGTGGAGACAATCACAGGCTGCAACAAGGGAAAATTTTCACCGTAGGGGTGGTCAGACCCTGGAAAAGGGGCCCTGGGGCTGGGAAATCTTCATCCCCCAGGATCTTGAGTAACCTGATTTAACTTTGAGGTTGGTCCTGCTTTGAGCAAGGGCTTGAGCTTGAGATGCCAGCACTCTCTTTTAACCTAAATTATTCTGTGACTCTGATTTACCACTAGCTGTGCAGATCTCACTTAGACTACAATCAGCTTGCAGCAATAGGTCTTTTTTTGGGAAGGAAAAAGCAAGGGGAGAAAAAACTCCTGCTGCGCCATGTTCAGAGGTAGTTCTGACTGCTCGAAGACTGGGGGCACCATCGAGCTGGATTTTCCCTAATCCTCAACCATTTTGGCAAAGCCCAGCGTTCACAGCAGCCAACCTGCATCCCCTGCACCACATCAGTTAACCCCAGGATGACGCAAGGCTCAGGGCAGAGCCGGCAGAGCCAGCAGAGCATCCCTTGGCAGTCATAAATAGAAAGGAAGCAGCAGCCTCAAGGGATCACAAGCTATAGCTACTATTAGTGTGATTTCTACAACACACAGATGCTCTCACTCAGGGTCTACAGGATCTGAAGAAGCAGGCCAAAGGGATTAGCTCACTGGTGAAATCTGTGGGCAATCAGTGTGGGCTAGGTAGGGTAAAGGAGAAGTTGTGGATACCCCATCCTTAGTAAAGTTCAAGACCAGGCTGGATGGGGCTTGGAGTAACCTGGTCTAGCTGGGGTCGGAACTTGATGATCATTAATGTCCCTTCCAACTCTAACCATTCTATGATTCTAAGGAGATAAAGCTGAAGAGAGCAATAGCAACATCCAGCATGCAAGCCAGCAGGTTCTTTACGAGGGTCCAACAGCAAGGGCCACACTGAGGACGCATTAAGGAGAACATGTCTGTGTTTTTATCATAGTATCACACAAGAGCACTTCAATATTTCATGAGATCTGAACTCATCTCTGGCTGAGCAAATGGTGATTGAACATCTCACACAGAGCCACCTTTCCTGGGTGAAAATGCAACAAGGTTTGGGCTGAAATCAAGCAGCATGGAAAAGATCTGAGCACAGACTCCTTGACCGATCCCTTGAATGAACCTGGCTCATCGGGGGAAGGGACAAAATCAACGAGAAATTAGACACTTGAGAACAGCCTGAGACAAAGAGGAAAATGATGGGTGTCAATAGCAGGGTCCACACTCAGAGATGAATCTTCCAACTGCAGGTTTTCGTGGTGCAGACTTCTCAATCCATACACTGTCTACATACCCTCCATGTGGTCATTACAGAGATAGAAGCATTTTTAGGGAATGATTCAGCTTACCCAAAGGGGTCATGCAAATGGCTCCCTGCGGGAATCTCATTTCCAGTGATGATGGATTTCAGGAATCTAGCATAGGTGGGAGTACCTACCTGCTGAATGCTGGGATAGAATTCATAGACTCATGGAACAGTTAGAGTTTGAAGGGATCTGAAGGACCATCTTGTTCCAACACCCTGCCATGAGCAGGGACACCTCCCACTAGACCAAGTTACTCAAAAGCCCATCCAACCTGGCCTTGAACCCCTCCAGGGATGGGGCATCCACAACTATATATACTAGATATCAAGAAGAAATTATTTACTGTGAGGATGGTGAGAAACTGGAATAAGTTGCCGAGAGAAGTTGTCCCTCACTTAACTTAATATCCCAGTGGTTTTGTTCATTAGATATGGGTGGACCAACCCTAGGGATCGTAAAAGTAGCCATTCCCATGTACAGCAGGACACGGGTGTGTTGCCGGCTGTACAGATTTCTTCAGCGGGAATACCACAGTGGAAACAAAAGTTACTTGAAACTGGCATTCAGGGGGGAAAAAAAAATAATAAAAAAATGAATTAGTGATTCTTGCAATTTCCCAGGAATTCCTCGGGCCGTTGGGGTGAACGGCTGAGCCGTGCAGAGAGCAGCTGTCCAAACACACATGGCGTGAGACTTTAACTAAGCATGAACAAGAAAGAAGGGCTACGGGGAGAAGTACGGAGAAAGCAAATACTGCTGCCATCCAAATGTCTCTAACTCCCTCCCCGGACCTCAGAGCATCAGCAATGGTTAGTGCACGGGGAAAAGGAGGGAGCAGGTTGTCACCGCCGTGTGGCTGTGGAGAATCAAGATATAACACTGGAGAAGTCAAGCTCCTGCTACGCAGAGTCCAGCAAAGGTGTGCAGGGGAAATCGATTGTTTACTGAACTGCAAAATTTACCACCTTGGGCTGAGAAGAGAGAACTCTCCTGAGACCAATATTCCTTTTAGTCCGACAAAAGCACTTGGAGCATTCTAGTGCTGCCTGAATGAGTGTTTGACAAGTCCCAGGTAGATCACATCTCAGTTTTAAAGCTCTGGTTCTGTCCACCATGGGGAAGGTAAAATAAAAGTCTGAATAAATTGCAAGGCTGGGGGATAAATCAAAGCCATTTAGAGGAAACCGCTGAAAAACTGAAGTCAGAAAATTAGCATGAAGCAATGGGTGCTCTCGGAGGACCTGCTCCAAACACTGGTGGACAAGAGAAGAAACAGACGGATAGACTGGGAAATTGTTGACATATTTGATCACACACACAAGCTCCGTTTGGAGAAAGCCACAGAATATTTGGGAAACCTGGTGCTTGCTGATCAATACTTCATCTTCACACTGACCCATGTTCAAAGACTCATCAACATGAACCCGATGATATTTCATCTAAAGAACAGGGGAAAAGTGTACTAATATCAAGGGAACATGAAAGCATTACCTCCAGATTGCAAAGGCAAGAGACATTGTTACTTACACAGGATTTTAAAAGTACTCGCTGTGCATGGGTTCTTGTGAGGCCCTTGGGAGGGCAGGACTCATCCTGTGCCACTGGCACTTACAACAATTTGTGTGTGTGAAGGCTACAGCAAAGCTAATCCATGCAGAGCGTTGGGACAACTGTTTTCAAGCCTCTCCCATTGGGATTTTCTGTTTTGCAGATATCCAATTAGCTCACTGACAGTGCCCTTTGAGTGGCAGTTTAAAGTTACGGACTTAGGCTGATTTTTCAAGCAGCAAACTCAGAAAGCGCGTTACCTTCCTTCTTGGGCACCAAGGCATCTGAAATAGGTGGAAGCTTTCTAGGATGCCCCTGTGAAAAAGAAAGAAGCATATTCTTGCTGACTGTGTGAAGGTTTTCTGCATTGCAAGACGACTAGTTAGAGATGGAGCTGTGAGATATGGTGCCATCACAAAGCATGAGGAAACCAAAGTCCTCCAGCCATGGTCTAGATTCTGGAGAGCTACAGAAGACTGTTATTTATGATGAGGTACACAACAAAGATCATCTAGCAGCTTATTAGCTAACTGTCCATGGAACGCAGATGGTCATATCCTGCTGCACTGGCTCTGCCGAAATTAAATTCATCCCTGAAAAAAACCTTTGTTCAAAACAGTCCAGAAAAGAAAAAGTGAGGCCATTGCACAGACCCAAGGAGATGAAGTCTTCTGTATTATTTTGCATCTGCTCTAGACCTCTGGAGAACACGCCTAGCATCTCAGCCACAGGAGCATCCTTCCTCTCCCACGTTGGTAGCAAAGCGCTTGGCTGACAGCATTCCAGCCCTTGCCAACCTGTGCAAGTGAGAGAGGCAAGCTGTCACCCAGCCCCATCATCCTGATGGACAGGAGCTTATATCCCACGCTGGAGACCCAGGAACCACCAATTCCAACAGCTTATTCCAAAACAAAGTGTGCATTGAGGGGTTAGGTTTCAGTTTTTCCGGCTGTGAGAAGAAGAGGCTGCCAAACAAAATAACACCGACAGCTGCTCCGGGTGTCATGCGCTGCTCGGTGACCTCAGCTCCTTCACAGGGTGGCCTCCAAGCAGACATTGGCCAGCAGTGCCACCGAGCACCAGGGCAACCATTAGTGGCAGCCAGACCCACATTTGGAGAGACAGAGGATGCAGCCTACCAGCTGTGAAACACATCACGGCCCTCCAGCGCCATCCTTCCCCCTTTCTGCCCTCTCCCCAGATGCCCTCCCAATGCTGCTTCAGGATTACTGTGGGGACCATCGTATCGCCAGCAATTGTCACTAAACTAAAGGTTTTTTGGAAGTACAAACTGTTTAGAAGGCAGGGATCAGAGAGGGGCTCTGCAATATTCGGATCACAGGCAGAAGCAGTCACCTGAAAGGGAATTTTCCTTGATGTCTCCGCACAGACAAAGAGGAAACTCAATGCACTTTGCAAATCCTTCTCTTATCCCCTCCTTCACATGCTGAGCTATTGAGAGGTGTTGAAATACCAGCCACACAATCCTCTCATGTGCCTTGTTCCAGTCTGGAAAGGAGCTAATGGCAGACTAATTGCACAGAGATTGCCGTCACAGGGGACAATTAAGGAGTGCCATGTTGGGGTCTGCTTAGGAACCGTGCTGAGCCTTACCAGTTTTCAGGTCCAGCCCTCAGATGGCAACCGTTCCAACCACAGTGGATTGACTGAAATCTCCTAAAGCTCTGATGCTGTTCTGATCCTGTGCTCCAGCTGTCCAGCCCAGAGTCATATTATGACATGAGAAGATATTCTTGCTATTCCCATTGGATTTGCTGAGCATCCATGCCTTTTACTTCCAGCAGCTCAATCCAGTTGTCCACACAGGTGCCTCTGAAGATTCCTTAAGGTGTCCTGGTTGACCTCCAGTTGCCGGTCTGGAAGGGCTCAGGTCTCCTACAGATCCTTGCTGAAATCTCCTAATCCCATGCAAACAGGTTGCATGCTATTGGATACCTCAGACTTCAGCAGGCACCATCTTTAGCCAGCTGGATGAAGACCCTGAGAATTGGGTAACTCCAGAGAAGGTTATCAAAATCAACATTTGAAGACTGCTTTGATTCTCCAGCTAGTTGAAGACCACAGCCACCCAATGCTTTAGTGCTGCTTCGTCCACCATCACTGCTTTGCTTTCTTCTGGTGCTTTCTGTGACACAAGTTTATAAGCCTTGTTTTAACCTACAAAATATAATTAGGCAATAGCTACAATGAGTTAGAGAAACCATCTCCAGAACATCGTATGCTTGCTCCCCAGTTGAGACACCCAAGTTAACGGTCTCCAGTTTAGGACAGATTTGATTTGGAGATGGGCAGTTCTCACTGGAGATCTTTGATTCAAGCTTTTTCCATAATTCTTGATCCAAGATTGTTGGCGTTTCATGACTCTTGTGACTGTGGTCTTTAAGAAGTTAGAAACTTCACGGATGTAGTTATCAAGGGAGACCATGGTGATATCAGTTATGTTCCTTATAGTCCAACTTCCATACCTTCTCAGATATAAATTACCTTGTAGAGGCTGGTGTGATTGCAGCACAGACCCTTATAGCCTATAACTGAATCTGACTTTCCTTGAGTTTTTCCTGCATCAACAGGTGATGTGAGGAAGGTCCTTCCAGTTTTATGGGGTGGGGAGAGTAGCCCATGGACTAGTGATGCTGTCTGAGCCACTTTCCCTTTCCTCCCAGATTTCTGACTTTCTTGCATTCATGCTTTCCAGCATATACAGCAATTTGCCCTCCACAGCACCAAATTCAACAAGGCCAGAAAACCAGCAGGAACCTCACTACCAGAGGCTTCAGCAAGAGACACAGTCACAGCTTTGTGGAAGGGCAGGACACAGGCCCAGAGGTGGTCATCTGGATGCTCAATTCTTGCAATAGCATGTACGATTGCAGCATTTGGATACCCAAACTTCCAGAGCAAAGGACATCCTTGGGTCACTCTTTATTCCACACAGTTAGGGGAGTTGGAGAGGTCACCCTCTGCTTGGGTCAACCATAACCCTTGGAAGCCTGGATAGGGCTAGCTTGCCTGGTTTGCTGGACAGAAATGCACCCCTCTCCCACCATCTCCTCTCCATTCGCCTTCTTGTTCTTTACAAAGTGGAGAAGTGAACAGATGTTTGTCTGCTTTCCCACCTAGCTCCCCCCCGCCCCCCTGCTGGAGTGAGCTCACCTCCCCAGTGTGGGAAAGCCCCGGAGCAACCTCCTTTGCAACTCTGCAGACTCCGTGTCACCTCACCTGTCACACAAGCTGGTGACAAGGCAAGCAACAGCACACAACCCGCCAACCACCACCACGAGCCAACGGGGGAGAGGAAGAAGGGGTGGCGGGGGTAAGCAGATGTACCACAAGTTGCTCCCCGAAAGCATTTTTTTTGCATCGGGAGGTGTGAAATGAAGTCAGCACCTCCCTCTCCCGACGTAGGTACCATAGCAGCTGCCAATGGCTACAGGCCTACCACATCAGCCTTGCTATTTCTGTGAGATGTCAAACATGCAGTGCTAAGCAATCATCTCTCCTGCCATCTGCCAAGGTGAACATGGCGTGTGGATGTTAGATCAAGCAACTTGACAGACTCTCATCCCCCTCCCGCTTTTTTTTTTTGCTTTTTTCTTTTCTTTTTGAAGAGAGAGAGGGGAGGGAGGAAACACCACCACATTAGTTCAGAGACTTCATCCATCACTACTGCTCTGTGGCTATCAGAGCATAAAGTTCATTTAGAACTGGATTGTCTTCCATTCCCAAGTAGGATGGCAACGGGACAGCACAGTGACCTCTGCCTTTAATCCCTTCTGTGGGATTAAGATGACCCTATTGGCCTTGGAAGTACTATGAGTTCTCGAGAGCATCTGCTGTTGGCCAGCACTGAGTTCCCTTTGAAAAGATATGTCCATCCTTGCCTAGAAAGAGGACTTTCAGAAGACATGGACAACGAGAAAAGTATTAGGCCTGAGAGATGTCCTCTTCAGCAAGATAAAGTGATAACCACGAAGCTATAGGTGTCCTATGTTGCTATGGGATAAACTTCCCACTTTCTTCCCTCTGGACTGTCCACTGCATGGAGCTGTGGTGCTGGACAAGCTCAGCAGCAATGAGTGACCCACTCTTCCCTCATTCCCTCCACTAACATCTGAAGTGATGAGCAGAAAGGGCTTAGATGGCCACACCATGACATATCCTTCATTAAAACATATTGGATAGAGTTGTGTTCTAGTCCTCTCTTTCACAGTCCCTCATTGAAGACTAGAGATGGGAGGACCTGTGAGAAGATTTTCTTTGCTTTCGTTGAGGGTTCCTTGCAAGGTTTGAGGCATCTCTAGAGCTCCTGTGACATTTATCCAGCAGATTCTTCAGAAAAAAAGGCTATGGTTTCTGGAATCCCAGTAGAGGGTTTGCCATGAGAAGCCCACCATGTTCCAATTGTAGGAGCCTTCAGCTTCACCCATACCTTTATTTCTAGGCCTTCAAGGGCTCCATATTGTTCTTGCCCAGTGAAATTCTATCAAATTTTCAGGTTGAAATGGCTATTAAAGCTTGGGGAATGGGAAGGAAGATCAATTACAGGTGCCAGAGGAACTGGTTGCATCTTTAAATCAAGTGAAGAGTTTCTGCCAATGGCTGGAAAGACAATCTAGCATGTTCCTCCTGACTTCTTACCACACTTTACACCTCCATGAGACACAGAATCTCCTGAAGGAGAGAGAAAAGTGATTCCTAGAAGAGCTGCTCAGGTGGATAACTCTCAAGAAGGGAGATCCTCCAGCTTGGGTTTACCTACAGAGCCGACTGATGGGACTGCAACAAATAAGTCATTTCTCCATAGTCTGTTTGAGACTGTGTTTAGCAGCAGACAGGGTTAACTATCAGGTCCCAGCCTCCCATCTCTTATACCTTTTGTCTTCCTTGATCAATCCACCCTCTCCAAACATGCACTTTACAATTTCCTCATTCTGTCTGTATTTTCCTGAGATTAAATAAATTCCTCCTCATGCTTTGCTGGAATTCCTTGGTTTGGGTATATCTAATCTTTGGTGTCATTCACATCCAGAATTCACAGTCCAGTTCCCTGTTTCTCCCACACATCCTTATACATCTACTATGTTCTACATACAATCTTCTCCGGAGCCTGCCCAAGCCCTAACTCTGAATCTTTCTGAAAACCCAGCTGTACCATAATTCCAAACCAAAAGTTAATTCCAATAAGGAAGTGGAGCAACTCTCAATAATCTGGGAAAAGCAGAGTGTCATGTAATAACCTTTGTACAGCATATAGTATGATACAGAAATGACCAGAACAATAGCAGTTCTAAATTCAATGTATTTCACAGGTGATGGGCTGCAATTGTTGGCTGAGTCAGGAGGGAACATAAGAGAAAATTAGCAAAGCCTGGGGCCAATAAGTGGTTAGAGGGTCAGCATGTTGGTGTCTATGCTCTGGTGGCCAACAAATCAGTTGTCTTCCAATTTTTTTTTAAATGTCATAACCACAGAATTAATATGGTTTCTACAGTCTCACTGGGAACCCTTCACATCAACCCCAAATCCTCTTTAGGTGCAGTGATCACACAAATGCTAATCTCAATTAGAGCTAACTATGTTTCAAACTTGAACCAGAAACACCAACCTACCACCGCTGATGCACATCCTTTCCAGAGCAGCCTGACCTGGACTTCAGCAGTATTGAGAGACCATAGGTTTCTCTCTCTGCTTCCCCAGCAGCACTGGGTGGTATTGTTTGCCCTGATCAGAGACTTGCAGATGCTTTTACAAAATCTTGCCTGAATTGGGAAAAGCAGACATTGTCCTAGAAGGGAAAGACTCTAGAGGAAGTTCATAGGGAAACTTCTTCCTCTTACAGCTTTGCTTTCTGTTGTGAGACCTGACGCCAGCCTGTATGGCTCACAATCCCAGTGAGCAGTATGGATTTTGGAGGACACAGTGGCCAAAGTTGACGTTGGATAGAAAAAGTGCAACTTCCCATAGCCAACAACAGCCATCTACAACTAAGCTTTATTTGGTGCAGTAGCACAGAATGGCCCTTAAGTTTCAGTTTCAAAGGAAACTTACAAATGTAGCTCACCATAAAAAAAAGAAAAAAAAAGAAAAAAATGATATTAAAGTCAATTAGGTGAGTTTGGAATTTATCATTCACATCAGTTATAAAATCACTGAGAGGAGAACTAAAACTTGTCATGTGCAATCAGTGGGTAAGGATAAGGAAGAAACATAAAAATTTAAAATAGTCTGGATGCTTAAATAAAAAAATAAAATATGCTTTCTGTGTATTTTATATATATATGTACTTATCCATAGTTCCTATATATGTGTATAAGTTTGCATAGAACAAAAGGAAGATTCACTTTCTTGATGGGGTGGTTAACCAACTGAAGCTATTTCCTAGGAAACAGAAGAGCAGATCACCTGTACACCTTCAAAACATACCCAAATGCTTTCCAAGAGATGCATACTACTTCCAGCTGTTTCTGGATGCTGAGTTGTCAACCAAGTGATCCCATCAGATTGCTTGATGGGCCCATTCTGCCCTGAATAACTCTGGGCCAGGAGTTTCTGAGATGACAGTTGTGATCCCATAAATATGTTACACCAGCTGACGAACCAGTCAGAGGATCAGGATCCCTTTAGGATGGGATAATTCAGTACTCCCAGCCAGGCACTAACTCATGGTTTCCTAATGTGCACCTGAACTTTTGCAACCTCATCTGATGGTCAGGTTACTTCTTATAAACCTTCCTTGGTGGTTCTTGCACCTTCTGCTGTTACATGAGGCCAGAAACAAAGGAAAAGGCCAGACACCCCCCTGCTTGGAGAGGACAGGCATTGTGAGTATTTCTAGGCTGTAACAATTTAAAGAGAAGTTTCTAAGAGAGGGAAGAAAGATGGTAAGGCTCAAAAGACAAATCATTCTTGATAAAAATGATGCTGAGTAGAAATCTCCCCAGCTGTTCAGCCACCACCGTGACCAACAAAGCATGGAACTTTGGAGCAGAAACCTAAGCATCCCCTGCCTGGAGAACAGGGATCACCTGAAATGTCACCAGCCATGTGGTTTTCCAGGGATTTACTTCAAAGTTAATCCTATGCGACTTTGACAGACTTGCATTTCACTTATTTAACATCGAAGCATCACCTGCTCGCAGAAAATCCTGGAGCAGTTCCTAAGGGGGGGGATTGCATTCCCTTCTCAGCCAGTCTGATAAGCACATACGCTGTGTGAAGGGGGAACTGAGTCTGGGTGTCTCTGTCCCAAAACACAGGCATATGCTTCTTTGTGTTCATAATTAGCAGCAAGACAGTGAGATGGAGGTTATTTTCTTCTGAGCCAGTTGGTTTTGCGCCATCAGTACTGGTGCTGCCCGACTGGAGAGGAAGGTGAAGTGCATGGACCTTGTGATGCAAAGCACAATGGGATCATGCTCATGATGGGATCAATCAGGAGCTTTGACAGACTAGACAGCTCAGATGATGGAAGGAGAGGGAAGTCAGGTCTGTTGTGTCCAAGCATGCCACCCTGGCAAACCCAAATTCTTCTCCTGGCTGTGCCCCTGCTCTAAATCACTTATCTGCCTGTGCCTCATCACATCCTAAGTTGGGGAAAGTTGTTTAAAGAGAAGACTGGTAACACTGGAGGGATTGTTTGTCAAACTGGGAGACACCCGCTACACAGATAACTGCATCCAAAACTCCTGGTCCTCCAAGATAGCAGAGGAGATACAATTTCTGCCCTTTTAATCCCCAACCATGCCAATTAACATTGACAAGACTATTGGTCAAAAAGAAATGACAGAGGGTTTTTAAAACTGTTCAGATCTGTAATTCGGGCATTTATCTTTGTCACAAACTTCCTGTATGAACTTGAAGTCACTTCACATACCCCAGATCTTCCTCTGAATGCTGAAGAAAATGCCTTATGGGATACTTTCAACAGTTGCTTTCAGAAGGTAAAGGTGCCACAATCAGATCAAAATGGGTTTGTAGTAGAAAGGCAAAAGTTTCATGGCACAAGGCAAGTTTGATTTTGGAGGCCACGTGGTGATACCCCTGCTGAATTCAACCAGTAATCACTGGCATGGATGCATGGAAGATGTTTTGCCACTCTCTTCTAAGGGAAGTGATGGCAGAAGTAGTTCTTAGGGCAAAACCAACCGACCAGTTGGAGTCACCCTGTTTGGTTGTCCACAGTTCCCAACTCTATGATCCGTAATTCAAAACTGAGGAACACTACACAGCCTGACTCACTCTTAAAGAAAATATGTCTCCACAAGGAGGAACAGAGCTCATTTGACCCAAGCAACCGCAGTCAAGAAGAATGCCAAAATATAGGTCTACCATGAGACCTCTGACGAAGCATTTGCCCTATGGTAGTTGTGATAAAAACAGGCACTCCTCAAGCCTCACCCCAGGTATATTTTTTAGCTATGTCACACACAATTTTCTCCTGGACTTCATGTCAGTTCCATGTTTTCCACTCCCCAACCTAATCTTTTGCAGGGCTACAGGGATTCATGCTGCACCATGGAGATACCCTCTGGAAGTAACTGCATCCTGACAGTAGCTGAAATAAGGCTTCCTCCTCTCCAAGCATGTCTGTCTGCCCATGCAGATGGCAAAATCTGCTTGCTGTTCTCCACTTTGAAAAATCCATCAGGAGCAGGACCTGTGCACAACCCCATCCCCTACAAAAAGCACAACTGATGAAACCCAACAACAACCCAAGCAACACTGCAGCTGAAGTATCCAAGGAGATCTGAGTCCAAGTGACTGACCATGTGCAGAGGCACTCAGATAGCAGATGGAGACCTCCTTCTGTGAAGCACATGGCAACTACATTTCAAAATCCCCAGGGGTCAGGAGCCCCCAGACATGAGAGAAGGATGCACAAGAAAGTGAAAAGGATGAACAGGATGGCTAATTACAGCACCAGAGAGCTGGTCATGAATCCAGCCTCATCGTGGCTGCATAAGTGTTATCAAGTTCTGGACAGACATCAGGTACTTGTGAATATCTGGGATTGCCCTCGAATGCTGAAATCTCATCTCTCTGTCCAAAGGCAATAAGGTGAGAAGGTCAATGGAGAACCCCTAAGATCAACAGGAGTTGTAAGCCACTGTGGCACCACAGAATCATGGAACGGTTTTGGTTGGAAGGATCCTTTAAAGGTCATCTAGTCCAACTCCTGCCCTGCAACGAGCAGGGGCATCTTCAACTAGATCAGGTTTCTCAGAGCCCCATCTAACCTGGCCTGGAATGTTTTCAGGGATCGGGGCATCTGCCATCCTTCAATCCTTCATTTGACAAGTTCTTGTAAAAGAGATTTGCAACCAAAATTCCAAAAGCTGGTGACCCTGCAGGAGAAGAATGTGAAGCATCTACAGAGATACAGCTGGAGACCACAGAAGTTCTCCCATCGGATACCAAGGAACAGACAGCTCGTTCACAACACATCCTGCAAGACCTGACACTCTCAGGTCTCCTCCTGGGTTAGGGAGAGCTCTGGGACTTCCCCACCCTGTCACACCCAGAGGGCTGGGATATCTGTCCTTACCAACATTACTGGAAGGAAAGCAGGGCGGATCCCACTGCCAGGAATAGCAGCCATTCTTCACCCTCCATGGATGCCACATCCAATAAATGGTGGAATTCTGAGGCCACCATCAAAACAGGTGAGTAGCTCTCTTGAAATGTAACTTGTTTGGAAACTCCAGCTCTCATCACTAACCAGAAGATGAAGAAAAGTAACCCAAGGCTACCAGAGACTTAATTGAAGACCTACCCCTTGGAGCCCATCCCTTCCCGTGGATTCATTCCAGCCACAAAGACTGTTGCCCTCCCTCTCCAAAAAGCAAAAAGCCTCAACAGCTGAATCTATGACTGATGGAGAGCAGTAACCCGGCTGTCCTGGCCCTCCCATCCCCAGCTGTAAATCAGGAGCCTGTCAAAGAAGTCGGCCCTTTGGAGAAAGGGAGGTAAATAAATCAATCCCTCCAATCGACAGGCTTGCGCTGAAATGCATTGTTGGTTTATCGGTAAATAGTTATTGACCAGGATCATGTTCCCAGGGTGTTATTCTGCTCTCAGAAAGGAGCACACACCCTGGTGGAAATGTAGGCTATCTAAGTGCTCAGCAGCATGGGGAGGAAAGTTGGGAACAGAGGTTACAAACTGGACAAATGGGGAGAAGACAGGCCTACAGTAGAAATGGGGAGGGACTCTTGATCAGGGAATGGAGCAATAGGATGAGGGATAATGGTTTTAAACTGAAAGAGGGGAAATTTAGATGAGCTATTAGGAAGAAATTCTTTGCTGTGAGGGTAGTGACACCCTGACCCAGGTTGTCCAGAGAAGTTGTGGATGCCCCATCCCTGGAGGTGTTCAAGACCAGGTTAGACAGAGCTTGGAGCAACCTGGTCTAGTGGAAGGTGTCACTGCCCATGTCAGGGGGTTGGACTGGATGATCTTTAAGGTCCCTTCCAGCCTGAACCATTCTATGATTCTATGATTCTAAGGCTGGTACCTGGTAAGGTTTGTGTTCTGGACAAGGAGTGATGGCTAAGTGTGAGGAGAGGAGACAGAGCATGGTTATTTGCACTTGCAGACAAGGAAGAGTCCAAACTTGCTTTACATACACTTCTCCAAAGCCAGTGAGAAATCCAGGACTCCCATTTCTCCCAGTCCCCTCCAGACAGTAAATACCTGTGAAAAATGGGCAAAACCTGGGTCTGGTCCATGGTGAAGATGACAGCCTGCTTCTGCTCTCAGCTGCTCCCCAGCTGTGGTTGAGAACCAAGAAGGGCCATCTCCTCAGAGGAAGCTAGTGAGTGTCTGTATAACTCTTGTGGGGGTGGATTCAGCTTCTTCTAAAGACTTTGGAAACAATGCACATCTTCAAGGTGTGGAGCAAAGGGGATAAGTGTTTGAAGGTCAGGCATTACAAGCATGGATTTAATGCTTATATTTCTGCACTAGGGCCTCCACTGAGAGCAGTCGGCACAGAAGAGCCCCAACATGCAGGGTGGCAAATTACCTAGCACCTGGCAAATCCACCCAGAAAAGGTCAGGGCAGTGCTAACTGTCTGAGTTTCCACGTGTCCTAAGGACCTTTCCAAAACCAAACACCACAGGCCTGTGAGATGCATCTTCCCAAACTGCCTGGTTAGCCCCAGTCTTTGCCTTCGCCTTTGTGTATGGTTGTGCTGGCCGAAGGCCAGACTGTGGCCTTTTTTCCACAAGACTGCCCCTTCCCTGAGTACGGAGCTCTGACTTCAACCACTTGAGAAGTAACTACTAAGGTCTGTTTGCTTCCATCTATTATTTACAGTGAATTGTATGACCCCTGGTCCTAATACGGAATTATTAATTCCCTTGTGAGATTGCTGGTGCTGTTCTTTGCTCCAAAACATCTCTGCAAACACACACTGTTTCCTCTTCACAACTTCCCCAAGGGATAAATAGGTTTTTGCAAAGAAGGCTCAGCCAGAAGCTCTTCTTTCACTGTCTTATCCATCACAAAAAAAAGCAGCTCGAGGAATAACTGTGATGCAGGTCATTGCATTTTGATGCCTGATGTTGAAAAGCCAAGACCAGAATGGGCAGCTCCCACTGGGAGAAAGGGAAAGGGCAGGAAGAAAGGAATGGAGGCAGAGGGGAGAGCCCTGTAAACCAGTTACTGGTGCTGAAGGAATGATAGAGGTGGCTGTTCCAGAAAAAGCTAAGATCCTGGAGCAGCAGCTCATGCCCAACACAGTTTAGCCCTTACTCCACAGGTGCAAGAGCTTTCCTGGCTCTGCAGGAATCTGGTATAACCAAAGTATTAACTATGTCCTGCATGTCTGCTGCAATTTTTCTTCCTCCCCTTTGTCCAGCAAGACCTCTTGGAAATCCCAACCTAAGCAGCCTTGAGGGGGACACTCCACACCCTCCCCCTTGATTGCAAGAACATAAATCACCTCCCAGGGGCCCCTCTGCTCCCCGTCTTGCTCCCACCCTATTACTGTTTCAATCAGTCTTTAAATGGGCTCTTTGGGAACCCAGGCTGCTCACGGTTGGTCACTACCCTGTCTCTTTTTAATTGGAGCCTTAATCTCTTGCCGGCTCTGATAATGCGATTGGTATCACCAGGCAGTTTGCGAACGGTTAACTACCCGTGCCGTCCGCAGCCCATTAGACACACAAAATCTGCCAACTGCTCAGATTAGTTGGAAAAGAGTTTAACACGGGGGAATGGAGGGACTGCAGCCATGGGGACCGCCAGCAGTGATGGGGCAGGGACTCAGGAGCCTTGCCTCCCACCTGGGATCCACTTTGCAGATCTGGGGAAAAGCAGTAAATAAAGAAAATGATCATTTGAAGCAAAGCTGAGGGGCTCAGGACTCCTGGGTCCTACCCTATGTTCTTGAGGGACTGGGGATTTATTAATAGAACCATAGAATGCTTTGGGTTGGAAGGGACCATAAAGATCATCTAGTCCAACCCTCCTGCCCTGGGCATGGACACCTCCCACCAGACCAGGTTGCTCAAAGCCCCATCCAGTCTGGTCTTGAGCCTCTCCAGAGTTGGGGTATCCACAACTTCTCTAAGCAACCAAGTTAGTCATCGATTACAGCATCGGATTAAACCCCCAGGTCAAGACTTCATCAATTAAACTCCATCATTAAATTTGATATGGCTACGAGAAGCTCCTCTCCCCTCCCTCACCACCAAGACCCAAATGGGTTTTGCAAGTCAGGCTCATGAATAATACTTTTGGGCAATGCCATGTCACAATGTCCCACTACGACACGATGATTCTTGCTATAAAGAGCATCGAGTGGCAAAAAGATCACCATGTTTCACTGGTGATGGCAGATCTGAATCCACCAACAGAGGGCGGAGACCAGCCACAAATTTCCCTCCCAGGAATAAAATCAGGACGATTATGGAGCAGGGAGAGTCTGGCCTGGCTCAGATTTTCTCTTTCAAGGTCCCTGTTGAGGTGCAGTAACAACAGAGTGACACTAAAGCAGCAGTTTTGTCCCCATCCCTTGCAAAACATTTCAAAAAAATCAAAGAAAAGTGGAAATAAAAATCAATCTTTTCTCCAATAAATGGGCAGGATTTGCAGCAAGGGAAGCGGTGGAGGGAAAAGGGTTGTTCGAATTAGGGAGAGAAAACAGGAGCTGTTTCCACTTAAATAAAAGGAGAAGGATTTGCTCAAAACTGGCTGGTTCAGGACACAGCTTATCTGGGCAACCTGTTCCAGTGTCTCATCACCTTCACAGTAAAAAACTTCTTCCAAATATCTCATCTAAGTTTCCCTTCTTTCAGTGCCAAACCCTTCCCCTTTGCCCTAGGGCTCCCCTCCCTGATCAAGAGTGCCTCCTCAGCTTTCCTGGATTCCCTTTAGGGACTGGAAGGGCTCCTAAGTTTGGCTCTGAGGGTTGATGTCTCTAGGCAGGCATGAGAGGTCCAGCTCAGAGGGTGGTATGTGGAAGCAACACCCCAAATTTCCACCACAAATTCATCAGCGATGCTCTGCCAACATCCTTCTTCACATAACCTTTGAAGTGGCCTCATCTTTTTACTGATGGTCACAGCATCCCAGCAGATAAGCAGCAAGAGCAGTACGAAAATTACTTCCAGGTTCACTACTTTTGTGGGGTGATGGAGAAGGTCAGGGAGGAGGACCCAGGGAGCTCACACCGCCCTAGGGGAGGTCTGCTAATTCCCCTCTGCCTTGTTGTACAAGAGAACTTGAGATCCTGAGAGAAAAAAGGCAACCAACCAGATATTTGAAAAAAGAAATTAATTGCAAGAGTTTTGAGATTTGGAAATTTTGAGAGTCAGGCAGTTCAGAAATTTTCAAGCCTGTTCATGTGAATGTCCTTTTTAACAGCAAAATCTCTAGGGTGGTTTGCTATTTTTAGAAAATCCGAGGGACAGGGTTGGAGACAAAGTGGCTGGGTTTTCTCCTCAAGCTTTTCCAGCGTGTAGATATGAGGCTGCTTATGCAAAGGAGCTCTGCTTCACTCTATCTCGGGCAGATTGAGAGGTAGGACTTCCTAAAGGCTCTTCAAATCTGCGTGAAAAATGGGGTTTGTTCCCCTGATGTCACAAATCTCAGTGCAGCCCTCCTTAAAGCCCTCACAAATGAACAGCCACCCAGGCGAGCACTTTAGGAAGCCCAACCCTGATCCTGGCAGCAAATCTGACAGCCTTTAGTTTTAATGAGGGAATAATCCAGATGAAAGAATCGCTCCTCACATGCAAAACATTGCAAAGGGAAGAAAAAAACCAAAAACCCATGTGCTGGCTGTACACATCTCCAATGAACGTCCTATTTTTCCAGGCTCAAAGCTTATTGATTTAAGTCTTCTCCTATAAGGCTCATCCCATGCCATGTTTTGATTTCCCAGAACAACAGCTTCCAATATCCAGCATTATTCTACAGCTTCTCAGAGAGGAAAACAAAAAAATCTTTTTTTTTTTTTACATGAATTTGGGAAGTAGGTGGAAACACATTTGATTTTGTTGTCAGTTGCACTGAAAATATAACTTTTCTTTGAACTGCTTCTGGAGCATTTCTGTTGGGTTAAAAACAGTTGGAAATTTCAGCTCAGAGGGTGAAAAATACTAGACAGTTATCAGCAGGGCTGGTCAAGAAAGGTTTTGGGTTTTTTTTTCTTTAATGAAATTATTTTTTTCCAGTTAGTGAGGATAAAGATCAGACCTGATTATTTTGGTTGCTTAGAGCATCTCCTCTTGCTCCCAGAGACCTTTACTGAAGTCCTTGGCCTGAATCAAGATGGGGAAGGACTTAAGGCCTGCAGGATCAGCATCACCGGTAACTGGTCCATAGGGAAAGGATGGGGAGCAACCAAACTGGTAGAGCGTTGTGCTTTGATAATGATCCTTTATTCACTGTAAAATAAATGTAGGCAGAAGCCAAAGTTGTTTAACCCTCCATGGATTATCCTTCTCCTGTTCCCTCCTACGTGAGTGTACATGCATGCGTGTGTGAGCTGGAGTCTTACACTTGTTTCACATAATTTATGTCCCCGCTGCGGAGCACACAAATGACAAGGTGAGCAAATCCCATGGCAGCCTCTTAAACAACTGAATAGAGGGGACTACATTTTCGTTTTATTGTTGTTCATAAAATTTTATAGGTTGGAACTTGGTATTTTTGTTCCACAGAATGAAAGGAAGTGGTCTTTTCATATTATTGTTATTCTTATTATTTTTGCAAATCTGCAGTCACGGATGGAACAGCTCAGAAATGCACGAGCCTGAATCCCTTTCTCTGCAGGTAACTGGGCACCAGGGCGAGAAAGGTCAGAAAGGAAAGAAAGAGAAAGAAGACATTTTCCTCCCTTGGACATGTGAGTTACTGAGCTCCGGGAGAAGACGTAGGACCACATTTAACTTTGTGAGTCTGCATGTGTGTGCCTGCTGGTGGCCCTAAGACCTGGGGAGAATCATACAATCAAAGAATCATCTTGCTTGGAAGACAAGTCATCATCCAGTCCAACCATCAGCCCTACTCTACAAAGTTCTCTCCTACACCATATCCCTCAACACCACATCTAATCTACTCTTAAATACAGTTGGGGATGGTGACTCCACTACTTCCCTGGGCAGCCCATTCCAGGGTCTGACCACTCTTTCTGGGAAGAATTTTTTCGTAATGTCCAGCCTAAACCTACCCTGTGAAGCTTGAAGCCATTAATGTTGTTATGAAAGTTGTTTTACAGTGCATAAAGACCACCTGGAGATGCAGAAGCAGCTCCCCAGCCTGCTGTGTTCTTTCTCACAAGCTGCCCAGTACACCCAGACCTGCTGGATCACTAAAGCAGCAGGCAGGGCACCTTCTGCACCCAGAGCTGGCTCAGGGGTGTGGAGTTGCCCATGTGTGCTTCAGGGGATTGAGTGTGTTGGGTTGTGCCTGCAGAAGGTCTGTGCACAGGAGGATAGCAGCACAACATACTCAGAAAATGTGGCTCCGTAAGTGTGAGGTGACACATGATGTCTGGGAGGGCAAAATGGGCACATAGTGGTACTTAAGGAGTGGGATAGAAGTCAAGAGCTGGCAGGCACTGGCTTTTCCAGCCTGACCCATGCTTCATAATCCAGATCCTGGCGACAGGTAACTCCAGGACACAGCTCACATTCACAGGGTGTCCAAAGCAGAGCAGTTATCTCCAGACCTGTATTGGTGGGACCAGCAGCCTCCCACCAAGATGTCCAAGGACTGGACATCCCCTTCTTAGGATTTGGCCTTTGCAGCCACCTGGAGATATGTGTCCCTGATTGAAAAAGAGTGAGGCCACAGCTTCTGATGTTGCCCAAGGAAGGGTGTCAGAGCCAGGGCTGACATCCAGCACCAGCCAGGGCTGGTTCCCACAGCAGAAATCGGGGCAGACTCTGGCCCCACTGTCTTGCTCCCCTGATGGGCACAGTGTCATCATTCCCAAAAGGGAAAACTAGGACAAAATGAAAAAGGGTCAGAGCTGAATACAAGGAGAAGGGATTTCATGAGGAGGGTGGTTCACAGGTTGCCCAGAGGAGGTGTGCTGAAGTTCGTCGGAGCAAGAAGTGGAAACAGAAGACCTTTTGCTTGCTTCCAATCTGAATTATCATTTGATGCTAGGATCCAGGAAAGCCTAGCTGGGCTGAGCACAAGGGTGGGACTCAGAATCACCTGCCTTGGGCTATGGTGTCTGCCTGTCCACAGCACACATCACGGCTGGAACTGAGAGGACCAGTAGAAGTACACTTGGGAGGTGCATAATCCCCAGGGAGGGAACAAAATTTCCTGATGAACTGGATGCACCATCCCCAATCAGTTCATATTCATGGTTATGGTGGCATATCCCCTTACCTCCATTCCTTCCATAGAAGGTCTGAACAGAGTGAATGAAGGCCACTCTATCTCTCCATCACTGTCAGCTTTGCTTGCCCACGTTTTATTCTCCCCAGATCTTAAATCACCTGAAGGAGCAACCCTCCTGGTCCCAGGAGACACTACAGGAGCCAGGGGAGAAGTTCACCTCCAAGCACTATGAAAGGGCACCCCAAAGGCATCAGAAAAAGGAGCGTGATCTTGAAGATCCCAGACAAGCACAACCTTCAACTTTTGAACACCAAAAACCCAGGCATCTCTCATCACCCCATTTCCATCAGAGAGAGGTGCCATAAAAGAGAGCTCAAGCAACGGAATGAAATTAAATCCAAATTGACTATGTGGCAATACAGGCCATAAATTGTGGATATTGTGACCTGGGCATTATCCGACTGCCTATTCATCTTTGCCTCTGATTAAAACATCCCGCGCTAATTCCATTTCCAAACCCCAAGTTTATTTACACATAATCAAATTAATTATGTTCCCTCACTCGTTAACCCATTCACATCTCCTGGATGAAAGTGCAGCCCCAAGATTTGACACCGAGTTGCTTCTGGCAGGAACACGGCATCTGGGGGAAAATCCTGGGGAGTGGGGAAAATGGAATAAATCACATCCTTTCCTTCATCCAGGCTCCCCATACTTTGGGGGTAGGTTTTCACTGCTGGCTTAGTTGGGTGTCTCCCTCTCACATTACTACCACCTCCACTGACCTTCTCATCCTGGTTTGAGGGTGGTTTAGTCCCTGCACAGCTGAGGGCATCAGTCCAGATTTTAATATCATCCCACCTCCAGATTGGGATGGTTGCCCATCCTCCCACAGCATCCCATGGTCCCAAAGTCTCTGTCCCTTGGCCAGTCTGGCCCAGCAGCAGAGGAGACTTCACCAAGTTTGTTCTCCAAGGAGGGCATTTTCGAATCACTGCTCATGGTTGCTTCTTTTCTTGCATCCCAGTTATGAAACCTCAGTCCCTCCTTTTTAATGTGTTTTTGTGTTTTCAGACTCCTGGAGTAATTAGAAAAAAGCAACTTTGGAGCCTACAGGAGAAATGGGGAGGGACATTTTATGAGGAATTCTAGTGATAGGATGAGGGGGAGCAATTTTAAACTGAAAGAGGGGATATTTAGGTAAGATCTCAGGAAGAAATTTTCCTGTGAGGGTGATGAGACGCTGGAAGTGTCCTGGTTCCGGGAGGGACAGGGTTAATTCTCCTAGCAGGGCACAGGTATTCCATCCCATGTGAGCCATGCCCAGGGGGTAGCGGGGAGCTGGCCGGGAAGGGGAAGGGGACGGGAACAGGAACTGGCCGGGAAGGGGACAGGAGCCGGTCGGGAAGGGGAGGGGAAAAGGAAGTCGGGGATGCGCGGTCGGGGACAGTCCTGGGTGCAGTCGGTGAGCGCTCGGCATCGTGCTCGTGATTTTATACTTCTTTTATCCGTGTTACTGTTACTGGTTTGTTGTTCTGTTAAACTGCCTTGTCCCAGCCCACGAGTTTTGCCTTTTTCTTCCGATTTTGCCCTCCTGACTGTGTGACTCAATAGCAAGCGGCCACGTGGTTCTTTGTTGCCGTCTGGGGCCAAACCACGACAAACTGGTTGCCCTGAGAAGCTGTGGCTGCCCCATCCCTGGAAGGGTTCAAGACCAGACTGTACAGGGCTTTGAGCAACCTGGTGGGAGGTGTCCCTGCCAATGGCAAGGTGTGGGAACTCGAGTGATCTTTAAGGTGCCTTCTAACCTAAAGCATTTTCACAGAATCACAGAATCTCAGGGATTGGAAGGGACCTTGAAAGATCATCTAGTCCAATCCCCCTGCCAGAGCAGGAACACCTAGAGCAGGTCACACAGGAACACCTCCAGGCAGGTTTGAAATATCTACAGAGAAGAAGACTCCACAATCTCCCTGGGCAGCCCCTTCCAGAGTTTCCTCACCCTCACTGTGAAAAAGTTTTTCCTCATATTTAAGTGGAACCTCCTCTGTTCCAGCTTGCACCCATTGCCCCTCGTCCTGTCATGGGACGTCACTGAGAAGAGCCTGGCTCCATCCTCCTGACACTCACCCTTTACAGATTTAGAAACATTCATGAGGTCACCCCTCAGTCTCCTCCAAGCTCAAGAGACCCAGCTTTTATGATTCTATGTTGTCAGTGCCTGGCTGTGGACACAGGGATATGTTTTTCTCCTGGAAAACAAGGTGAGGGACAACTCTGAAGTGTATGTGAGTGCCACCAGAGTGCAAAACTTTCCCTGTCCTCCCTCTACCCCTTTATCCTCTGTCTTGGTCCGCCGCAGGGGAACCAGTTTCTGCTAGGAAGGGGCGAATGTGGCTGTGCAGTTTTGCCACGTTATCCCACCATGCCACGTTATCCCACAATGCCACGTTATCCCACCATGCTACCGCCTCCACCAGGACCCTTGCCTGCTGCGTGGTCCCTACAAGTAGGACCTCTCCCACGTCTGCCTCCATGGAGCATCCCTCCCAAGCATGCAAGCCTACACAGCTGCAAGATGTTTCTCACTGCAATACGTGAGCGGTTTCTCCGCTAATCCTCCCACCCTCCTCAATACCTGTGCTTGTCCGGGAGCCTGAGAGGATTTGGAAAGGAAAGGGAAATATAATTAGCCGCGATGTTGCCCTCGGAGTCAGAGGCGGGGGCCGGCTCGTTGAAGGGCAGCGGTCAGCAGAAGGAGCGAAGAGGAGTCAATTTAGCACGGCTTACAGCGCTGTTCCGGCTGATTAGGGATTTGATGAGGGAAGGGGTTTGATTTTGGTAGTTGGAGTGACAGAAGCCTTACGGTCAGTTGAGATCTTGTTTAAAGAGGGGAAGCGGATCTGGACTGGGAATGACAGATAGGGAGACGGGGATGAGCGGGACAAATTGGAGTGGTTCCCTGCCCTTCTTGTTGTCTCTGCAGCTCCCCTGACCTAATCCAGCCGGGGCTGCCCACCAGGAGGGAAAAGCAGCCAGGAGAGCTGTGAGGACCTCAAGGGAGAGAAAAAAGGGTGAAAGCAGCAGTGATAAAGAAGAGGAGGCAGAAAAGACAGGCAGAGAGTGAGTCTAAGTGACATTGACATCTTCCCTGGGAGTGTGTCTTAACCTCAGTAATGGCACAACGTTCTTGTTGTGGGCCCTCTGCCCCTCACCCAGGGAAGAGGTGGAGTCACCATCCCTGGAGATATTACAAGACATGTAGGTGGAGTGCTGAGGAACACAGTTTAGTGGTAACCTGGCAGTGTTAGGTTAACGGTTCGACTTGAGGATCTTAAAGGTCTCTTCCAACCGAAACAATTGTGTGATTCTCTGATTCTACCTCTGACTTCATCCCTGTGCACCAAGAGCAGGGAGGAGAACTGCAGGGAGGAAAAGAAGACACAACTTCACATGAGGCTTGTCCAACCTTCTCCTTCCTGGCTGCTGATTTGGGGACTGGAATCCTGGGAATGAAGAGGGTCTTGCACACACTTGCTGCTCCCACCTCCTCCGAGGTCACAGCACAAAGGCACAGCGGGGCTGTCCCAAGGACCATGTCAACCTTGTGAATTTCCACTTGGTCCTTGTTGTGGTTTGCAAATAGATTAGGCCTATTAGGCCAGCAGTTCCCCCAATTATACCCCTTCTGAGTGTAATTGCTGTTGTAGGCCTGTCCACATTAGCCCATTGCTCAAATAGTTAGATCCTTCACTTGAAGGAAGTAGTAAGAAACTCCGATGCAGAGTGAAGTAGACAAGTATTAACACAAATTACTATAACAATGAGCAGGGATGGGATGTGGGGAGGGGAAGAATGGCCTAGCAAGCTTTACCAGATAGATATCCAAGCCACTGCAGCAAAGGACAGAAGGATCTCTTTCATCCTTGACCAATCCCAAAACCAGGCCAAGAAGGGATGGAATTCTAGGGGGGGGTCTGTGTTTTTACACAAGTCCCTTGAATCTCCTGTTGCTCCTGGAGATGGGCAAGAGGAGGCAAAATGCCCCATGATCTGACGTGTCACTGGCAGAGCTCGAAGCCCAGTTTTCACCTTGGGGTGTTGAGCTTCCCTATTACTGGTGATTCCACCCTAAAATAACTCACTCTCTGTTCCCCCCGCAGGTTGACCCAGAGCCAGGGAAAGGGGAGTTAAAGTCTTCAGTGCTGGAGGGTGATGGAGAAGCTTTAGACACTGTTGGTACTTTACCCGAGCCACAAGACATTTTTGGGGGACTTACAATGCAAGTCTCATGAACACAGTCACACCTTTCTTGCAGGTAATGAAAGCAAACTTGCAAAATGTAGTCACTGTAAATAGGGAGAGATTCTTACCCTCCCTTGATTGCACAGGTAAGAGACAAGTTCAGGCTTGAGGGAAACTCTGCTACAAACAGCTCTGGTCAGGCAGAGCCGCTGAAAATAGTCCAAACTCCATTTTGCATTGTCACACAGAGATTAAGTGACTTTTTCAGCCAGGGCTGGGTGTCAAACCCAATCTCCTAAACCCCATGCTGATGCCCTAAGCACGGGACAAGCCCTCCTCCACTAGCAGGTTGCCTAACAGCTTCTGGGAAGTTAAAATGAAAAACAAAATACCAACCAAGCAATGTGGTCAGCTTTGCAGCCCCTCCTGCCCTGCTGGAGAGGGAATCCTGTCCTGAATGTAATTTCATTATTAATAAACATCAGGGGATTTCATCAGGGCAGAGAGCCTTGACCCATAACACGCTTTAAATCACTCACATGATGCTCAGGGATGGAGGGCAGGTGGGGGTACATCACCAGGGGAAACACACAGACTCCAACACCCCAAAAAGCAAAATCCTTGCCGTAATCCTCCCTCCCCAGCACCCAACAGTGCTAAAATGAGACTGGAAAAGGTTCACCACAGAAATCAGCAGGAGTGCAGTGCCGGCACGGCTGAGCCTTTAAGAAAGAAAGAAACTGCAATCTTCAGCCAGAAACCAAAGTAGGGAAATATTCTGTGTTAATAAACAAAATGAAAGGGAAAGTTAAAACCCTCCTTCTCCCTGTTGTACTTGTGATGTGTCTGGCTTTCAATTCTCTTTGACAATCTGTAAGAAATTAACACCACGAGATATACAATTATTGTCAGATGTGAGCAGGGCAATCAAAGCATTTCAAATCAATGTTTTGTCAACAAAAATAAATGAATGTATTTGCCATGAAAATTCCCACAAAATATTGGCCCTTTTTCCCCTGCAAAGCTAGGAATCTCATTTTATATCAGCTCTGAAGTTCCTTTTCATCTGTCATCATATCTTGAAATGATAAGAATTAATCTCAGTAGGGAGTTATTTCTTCACTTCCCTTTCAGCTCAAAATAGAAAACACTTTTTTATTATTATTATTATTAACTAATTTGAAATAAACTTAATATCATCAGTGAAAGTTCCTCGTCAGAACAGAAAGATCAAATCTTTCCACAACTCATAATAAAGCAGGGAGCTCTCATCTGGTAACTGGTGCCTACCAGCTTCCAAATGCAGCTTCGATATAATTAAATAATAATAATCCAGAAGATACAAAGCCAGGGATCCTGGAGCAGTACTTAAAACTGTGCCACCTCCATTTCAGATGCCTGAATGTGAATGTGAGTGATTTATTTGATTAATTAGCTAGGTAGGTTTCTAGCAAACCTCCACCGCATTTTCTGGAGGCTCCATCCAAAGCCCACTTAAGCCAGTGTAATAAAATCTTTTGCCTACAAAGGGCCTTCAGATAAATCCGTGGGCATGTGCCAAGGGTTAATTTCTGCTTCAACTCACACTGGGTCGACTCCACTGCAGTCCCCGGTGATTTCACTGGAGTTATTCCAGATTATCCAAAATGAAGGCTAACACGTGCCAGCCCAGAGAACATGCACCTGACGGTGCAGAGGGGATATATTCAAAGACACCCTTCCTTCAGAGACAATCTCTTTCCTGAAGTAATCTTCCCTCACTCCCCATTCCTCCCAGGGTGGGAGAGCCCTGGAAATTTTTCTGGGGGGCAAATAATGGGGAGGGAGGAGAGTTCTAAGCAGCACAGCACCCCCAAAGGTGTTGTGCTGTTTGCATCAACTGGAGCGGAGCTGGTTTGACCAGCACAAAATTCCATCTACCCATCCCTTGTGGGCTGCCATCCCTCCATCATTCCACCCACCCTCCTAGAAGCATTCCCATCTGATGCCTCAACCATGACTATTTGCTGCTTCTACCCCTCTCCCTGCCAAGGTCTGTGCAGGCAGACATCTCCCTATCCCTCTTCCCTGAAATTAAAAGTTTAAAAGGGGTTGGTGGGTGCAACTGAACATCCTGTGGCATTGGGGTGTCATGTGTGGGGCACCCATCCCCAGTGCATCCCCAGCTCATCCCCCAGCACCCTACGAGGTCTCCAGCCCACCCAGGCACCATGGAGGAACCAGGCACTGCCAGAGAAGGAGGATAGCAGATGCTGACCGCTTTTGGGGACAGATTCTTCAGGTCAGGGCAGGTCCTGGGCTTTGTCCCCAAGTGCCACTGCGGTTGGGGATGGCCACCATGGCTGGATGCAGGTGGCCACTATGCCGACACACACAGAGCTGCTCTCCCCACTGAGCCAGCTTGCTGTCATTTTAGGTTTCCACTCACAGCATGTGGTGGTTTGGGGAGGGAGAGGGAGGTCTTTATTGTATTTTTATTTATTGGTAGGGAAGGAAGAGAACCCCCCTCAGCCCTCCCGTGCTATGCAACAGGGACAGGAGCTGCGCTCCCTCCTCTCTGAGCTCAGGAAGGTAATTGCCTCTCTCGCTCCAATCCCTGAGAAACCTTTAATATATGTCTCCGCCAACTTTGAGGCCTTGTCCAATCTTGACAAATTGTAGTGGAACAAATCCTGTTTGGTTGTAATACAGCGATTCGAGGGAAGATGGATTCGAGAGAGATGGCAGGTCCCGCACAGCGGTTTAATGCGTTTTGGCTGGGGGTGCTTGGCGGCGGCAGTAGCAGCAGCAGCTGAGGCAAAGAACGATGCTCAAGAAATGTCCCCCCCTGCTTGAGGAGAGACAGGTCAGGACCCCAGCCCAGATGATGGCAGGAATGGAGGGGGATTCCTCAGGGACGTTCCTCCCCACCAATAGGTGCACGCAGGGAATGTCGTCAATGTTCCCAAAAAGATGCCTTTGCAAGTGAGGCAGGTATTTCTTCCCATCTCACTAAGGAAGAGCGTGGTGGTGGGCATTCCTTCTTCAATACATCTCTTGAGGACCTCGTCCCTCCCCTCTCGAATCCCCTGGCCATCCCAGGATTTATTTTTAAACCAAACCATCCAGAGGAGATGTCTGGGGTGAGGAGAGGCATTGCCATCAGCTGTTGATCATCTGTTTGTCCAGGAGAAAAAAAACCAAAACATCAGATGGCAAAATTACAAACTTATCCCCCAAAGGGACCAGAGCCTTGATAGTAGGACCTCGTCCCACCAGCTGCCATGGGAACTGAAGAACATCAGAAATCCCCTGACAAATTCAGTCTTATTTCTCATCCCAATAAAAAAGGCATGAACTTGGGAGGAAAGTGAAAGAGATTTTGCATTACCATATATACAATCGTATGCATATAAAGCTAGAATTTAATTTTTGGCAATTAAAACAGGCTGTAGGTTTGCAAGAAGAGGATATTTTAGATTTAAGACAGTAACAAAATGGCACTTCTAACAGCCTTCTACATACAGGTATAACCTATTTGTCAGGAGACGAGTGTTAGTCCCCATTGCAGAGCAAATAAAAGAAAATCCAAAAATGTACCACATCAGGAAATTGACAGGGAATAAGCTGTTTTACTGAATCTATGACTGAAAATATATCAACTGAGTGATACTGCCAGTATTAGACTGGGTCACAGTCTCAAATTTCCTACCCTGCTTCATCCCAAATCAAGATAGATAAATTTATTTATGTATGTATATAAAAGACATGCATACACACACACACATATATATGTAATTATAATTTTATGTTTATTTGTGTGTGTATACATATATGTGCATAAGAATTTTAATGAAAGGAACAATCCTAAAAATATTTCTTAAGCCATCCATGCATTGATTTTTTCTGCAGATTGAAATGTATTGGAAATCACAAAATCAACCCAAACCTTTCTGATTGAAATGCTGTAATCATTCCATACAAATATGAGGATGAAATCTATATGCCCTTGCAAAAGGGAGGGTTTTTTCCCAATTTCTGTTGAGGTGCCTTTTTCCAACTGAAATCTCCCATCTGAACATGCCTGGCAAGTTCTGATCACTTTACTAAAATCATATAAAAATTTGTTATTTCCTTTAGCTGTTTAACACTTTTTTACAAGGGAAAACTAAAAAGAAGATGAAGGTTCAGACATTTTTCAGGCAGACCCTTTTCCCCAAAAAAAACTTGTCTCAGCCTAATTTGGTCAAGTTTTTCCCTCATTGGACCCAAATGGCAAATGTCATGAATATGTCTGAGACCGGGATTTACATCCTCACTTTGCCTAACTCATTAACAAGAAGGTACATTAGCAGGAAAACCTCCCAATGACTAGTTTACACAATAAATTCTTCCCCAATGTTTGATCTGCTGCTTGTACCGATGAAGATCAAGGTTTACCGAAGTATTTTTGATCTCCTGCAAATCTTCATTCATTAATAACTGAAGAGAATTTTCTGTTGCAATGAAATTGTTAAGAAGGTGCTTTTCACTGGTTCTTGACTAGACGGCAAGGTTGGATACGTATATGGGCAGAATACACAAATCTGATTTTACTTTTCCTCCCCAAAAGTGCTCGTTGTGGATATTTGGGGAAAAAATCTGTGAAAAAGGGCAAGTGCAAAGCAATCTTTCTCCAGACAGACCATCCCAGTGTGGGGGTTACAGATCACGGGAGTTGAGAGCTGCTCTGATCTCTCAGTTTTCAGGAATGTAACCAAGCTTCTCCTGTACTGCTCAAAAGTCAGAATTTGGACTATTAGGATTTTGATTATTTTTTTTTGTTGTTGTTTCCAAGGAGTATTCTGCAATTTAGAGATAATCATAGCTTGAAAGGCTCAGTCGTGCACAGGCATCTCTACCTGTATATTCTCAAAAGAGAAAGAGCTGAAAATGTGGTGCATATGAAGGCATAGAAAGTTTGCTTAAAGGATTAAAGGATCTTATGAGGAACAATTGAGGGAGCTGGGATAGTTTAGTTTGCGGAAGAGGAGGCTGAGGGGAGACCTCATCACTCTCTACAACTGCTTGTAAGGACATTGTAGAGAGGCTGGTGCTGGTCTCTTCTCACAGGCAATTAGCGATAGAACAAGAGGGAACGGCTTGAAGCTGCAGCAGGGTAGGGTTAGGCTGGACATTAGGAAAAAATTCTTCCCAGAAAGAGTGGTCAGACCCTGGAATCAACTGCCCAGGGAAGTAGTGGAGTCACCATCCCTGAATGTGTTTAAGAGTAGATTAGATGTGGTGTTGAGGGACTTGGTGTAGGGGAAAACTTGTAGATCAGGGCTGATGGTTGGACTGGATGATCCCAAGGGTCTCTTCCAACTAAAATGATTCTATGATTCTATGATTTTTGCCCCTGCCTGCTCTCCCCATGGATGAGACAGACTCTTCTGCAGAAGCCACCATGTCCTATAGGGGTGTAGAGACCCTGGCACAGGAGGACCCATTTGCCAGGGCTACAAAACACAACTAATCATGGGATCCTTTCATGGATGTAAGCGAGAGCAGAATTTAAGCACCTGACTGCAGAGCAGTCTTCCTTCTTAGCTTGTGGTCAGATTCAGCACAATTATGTGGTGAGATATTGGAATGTGGGCTGCGCTTCACCCACAGCAGCACTATTTCTTTGAAACCAAAAGCAATCGGAAGGAAAACAAGCTGTCTGGCCACAGACATCGGAAAGACATTGAAAAAGACATTGAAAGCAATAGGCAGTTGCAAGGTCAAAAGCTTTGGCTGCCTACAGTGGATTGAGGAGAAAGGGGAACCCTTTTATAAAATTTTATAAAATTCAGGCACAAAAAGAAATACTGGAGGGCAGAGTTGGTGGATGCTGCCCACAAAATGACAGCACTGTTTAGAGCTGGTGGGATGGGTGCATCTTTCTTGGCAACACCCTTAACTCTGGCCAAAATAGGAACAGTCTCATCAGCTTGAGTAGAAATGTGATATAAGACATTTTTTAGGTTTTGTGTGTTCAGTGTTTGTAAGTGTACAAGGGATGAGAGAATGGGTAGATGATGAGGGCCTTTTTACTCTATGTCCCCTGTGCTCCTCAGCCCATCAATTTGGGGAAATATCTGAGCAGTCCTCCCAAGGGAATGCCAAAGTCCTCTATCATGTGGGAGGCTGTAAGCATGAGGCGCACACACCTCAACAATACAAGACACAAGACTCCAGGATTTTTTCTAAATTACCACTTCCAGTTCAAACAGCCCATGTTTGCTCCCCATGGACACCAGCTCCATTGGTAGCTCTCTGGTCTCCAAGACTTCCAAACAGTGGACTTTGGCATTCTTTATTGGATCTTTATTGGAAAATAAAGATTTATCTCTCCCCACNCTCTGGTCTCCAAGACTTCCAAACAGAAGCAAAGATGAAATAAAGATTTATCTCTCCCCATCCAGGTACCGCATTTGGACTGTGCCTGCTTGGTTGTCACCAATACCCCCTAGGGATGCCAGATCCTTCTTGCTGCAATAATAAAATTAACTAAACTTGGGAGGTCCTGAAGGATCTTTTGGGCATTAATTGGTTGAGGAACTGAGATATAACACACAGTTTCCCTAAGGCTAGTAGTGGCAGAGCCAGGCAGAGTCCAGTTCTCATCTAAGGACCCTCCTTCAGCTGCACGATCTCTACTCTTTTCTCAACTTCTTTGAAAAGGCTTCTGAAAACTGAAAGAGAAAAGTATTTTCTCCATGGGTTACGGAATCATAGAATTGTCCAGGTTGGAAGGGACCTTTCAGACCAACCTTTCAGTCCAATCGTCAACACAACACTACAAAAACCACCACTAAACCATGTCCTTCAGCACCAAGTGGGCCCATCTTTTAAATCCCTCCAGGGATGGTAACTCCACCACTGCCCTGGGCAGCCTCTTCCAAGGCTTCACAACCCTTTCAGTGAAGAAATTTTTCCTAATAACCGATCTAAACCTCCTCTGGTGCAATTTGAGGCTGTTTCCTCTTGTCCTGTCACTTGATAGTTGGGAGAAGAGACTGCCACCAACCTCACTAGAACTTCCATTCAGGTGGGTGTACAGAGCAATAAGGTCTCCCCTCAGCCTTTTCTTCTCCAGGCTGAACAACCTCAAGTTCCCTCAGCTGCTTCTCATAGGACTTGTTCTCCAGACCCCTCACAAGCTTCCTTGCCCTTCTTTGGACATGCTCTGGCACCTCAATGTATTTTTTTGTAGTGATGGGCCCAAAACTGAACACAGTGCTTGAGGTGGGGCCTCACCAGGGCCCAGTACAGGGAGACGATCACTGCCCTAGTCCTTCTGTCCACACTGTTCCTGACACAGGAAATATATGGGGAAAGACCAAGAAGTCTTTCAGTCTGAACCACAAAGGAAGGCTTCAGGTCAGTCAACTGTTTTCTAAGAAAGAGGATCTGAGCATCAGGGATTAGACACCTCATCCCTAGAGCACTAAAAAACACGTTGCACAGGAAGTCATGAACTGCTGCTCTCAGGAGACTTACTGCATATGTATGACCCATCACGTGTCTCAGATAGCTATTTGCATTCCTGGAGGAAAATATAGCAGCCCTGCTGTCCTATGTCTGAGCAGGGGACACAGCAGGCAGCATCAGATGAGAACTGAGGAGGCAGCCAAATTCAGCTGCAGTGATGGACGAGCCAGAGGAACGGGTGGAAAACAGGAGTAAAGGCTAAGAAACCTTAGCCACGCTGAAAAGAAGTCAGCAAGACCATCACAACCCTGCTCATCTCCATCTCTGGGTTTTGCTCAGAGTCCATAAATCTCCACAGGCACACATTTGTCTGCCTGTCAGGGGAGAGGGAAGGGAGACGGACTTTATTTCTAGTCACAGTGCTTCTGATGAGCTGCAGTATTGCCCTTCATACTCCTCCAGTCTCAATAAACCTGGCTAATTAGCATCCTGACCACTCAATTAATTAGGCAGTACACTTAATTATGACAAACTACATTATTCGCTATAGCCCAGAGTCCAATGGACATTAGCGTCAGGTTATGTTCAGTAACAATTTGATTTGAGAGGGAGTTTATTGACCAGAAAAGACATATGATGAGATTAAAATAATCAGTAGAACTAGCTCAGTGCTATTGGCTTGTCGTAGCTGTGGGCTTGGGTTATAAAGACATTGAGGATGGCCAAATTAGTCGCTTCATTCTCATTAAGAGCCACTGCATAAATGGAAAGATATTGGCAGGGTGGAAAGGGAGAAGAAGCCAAGCTACAAGGGGGTCTCAAATAAGATGCAGGACAGTGGGTTTGGCTTGGCTTCTTCATTCTCTTGGTCATGACCCTGCTCTTTGACAAAGATAAGAGAAGCCCAGGGACCGTACTGCTTCCAGAGAGCAGTGGAGCAAGGGTTGTCCATATACAAATGTCCCTTGGGAAGGCATTTACCCCCCAGTAGATCTGTTGCTCTTTCTAAATAGATGACATTGACCTGCCAGCATTCCAGTGGGAGTTGCATATGTTGCCATGGGGTTGACTTGACTCAACCAGGGGACATCTACATGACCCTGGTGGAGCAAGCCAGGCTGATCTCTGCTGCCTGTCAATCCTGCTCATCTTCTAGCATGAGTGCCCAGCACTGCTGATCATCACAGCATGCACATGAGTGCACAGAGCAGCAAGAGGATGGAATCTGGCTCTTGGTCCATCCCATTTGACTTGAGAGCATCCGAGCAAGAAGTGGGGAGGCAACATGCAAAAGTCTTTTGTTGTGAGGGTAGATAGAATCATAGAATCATGGAATCATAAAACTGTCTATGTTGGAAGGGACATCTTAAATCATCAAGTCCAACCATCAACCTAACTGACAAAAACATGAGAAAACCATATCTGTAAGCACAACATCTGCCTGGCTTTTAAATATCCTCAGAGATGGTGGTTCCACCACTGCCCTGGGCAGCCTGTTCCAGTGCTTAATAACACTTTCAGTGTAATTTTTTTTTCCTAATAACCATCCTAAACCTCTCATGGTGCAACTGGAGCCTGCTTCTTCTTGTCCTGTCTCTTGTTACTGGGGAGAAGAGACCAATCCCCAGGTGGGATTGATGGGCAGCCTGAACTGAGGAATTCAGGTCAACATGAGCAAAAAGTTTTGGGGAGTTCAGAGTCCTTCAGTAATGTTGCTAGATCTTCCCCTTCCCTCCCCATCTCAGTTGAGTCGCAAATCTAATATTCTGCCTTTTTTTTTTTTTTCCCTACTGTCTGTTGTTTTAGGAGTTGATCGTAGGCAATTCAGGAATGAACTCTTCATTGGAGGTTTAATACCAATGCAGATGATGAGTTCTGTGGGTCCTGAAAGACCTGTAGATTCTGACCTATAATGCTGGCTTGCAAGCACAACTTTGCCCTTCTCAGTCAGCACTGGTGTTGTCCCCAGGAAGTGTCTATGGCAGACTCCAGGTCACATCAGTCATCTGTGGTTACTCTTCCTCAATTGACCAGCCAAGGACAAGTCCAGCCAACAAGCTGATGTTGCCATCAAGACTTTGTGCAGAATGTGGAAGCTGCCAGCACCTGCAAAGGTTGTGTGCTTCACCACCAGCAAAATAGTCCTACTGTGAGTCCTTGAACTGCTTCAAGGGGGTGAAGGGCTGAGAGAACCATTGGTGGCCCCTTGAAAATGAAACATATACATTGCGGTAGCAAAGAAGTGGAGTGGCTTCTTGTTCTTTTTGTACTCAGAATCAAGAAATGAAAGGAATTTTCTTTTAATTCAGAGGATGTATTTGCTACATCCATGCCACACCTGAATATCTCATCAGTCCCAGGCTGCCCCCAGCCACTCTCTTAGTCCTTTCTCTCCTATTCCCATTTCCTTCCCAGATTCACCAGGAGATGTTCATCATCCAGACCCCATGGCCAAACACATGGAAGGTGGGAGATTTCCATAGGACAATGAATCAGCCATATCTGAGGAGGGTCTCCCAAAAGACTTTACTTGCTGCACAGTTTCCTCCCAGCTAGTCTTTGCGGCCAATTTTTTTTGCCTTTATTTGACATAAATATTCTCCTGTTCTGTAGAAACAAGCTTCTCCCTCATCAGGAATCTCGGAATTAGAGAAGAAAATAAACTTAATTACTTTTAAAAGGCTTTCCTTTGTGAAAATATGTAGGAGAAAATATTCATGTTCATCCTCAAAAATAAAATATAGATTGTCTACCAATTCTCAATTACTTGAAATGTGATTGGAAAACTAGAGGGCCTGGACAAGGGCAGAGTTAAAGTTCTTTGGGTACTGGGAAACTCTACATCTTAACATATTGAATTTCTTTTAAGTTTAACATTGACTTTACATGGCCAGGTTTATTGCCCTTGGCTCCAGGATAATTGTAACATTCCTGTAATTTATTTTGCCATAACTACTTACATGGGCTGCCAACTTTAACTGTGTTTTAGGACTGATGCCACAATCCCTTGAGAGAAGGTGGGGATCCCTTTTGTTGTGAATGGCTTGGTCCCATTCAGAAAAATAAAGGGCACCCATAATTTTCTCAAAATTGCTTCAGTCTAAGGCAGCACTGATTTCAGCCCTATCAGGAACAACAAAGGGACAAACACTTAAGAGAGAGGGAGGTCTTCTTCCTAGCAAATGGCTGTATCCTTCAGCCTTCACTGAAGGAGAATCTTTCAGTTATAAAGAATAATGGAGAAGAGGAGGAATAACCATCAATCCTAAAGAAAGCCTATTCAAATACAATGTGTGCCCAGCTCTGATTGGAGTTTCAGCAACACACAGGGTCCAGATCTACCTTATTTTGATATGAAGATCACAGAGGGCAAAGAAAAAACAAATGGCATCCAATGCCAATCTAAATTACTATTACACTCCTGGGTTACTGCACAGGTTTCCTGTTAATACTCATAAAGCATTGCTGCTTCACACAGAGCAAGGACTGTGATTTGGAAAGGACTAGTCATATTTTGCACATGAGGGAAAGCCAGATCTTTGTTCCTGAAGAAAATGTTGGCTGCTGCTTCTCCCATGAAATGTGCATGCATGTGCTCTGCATGCATGAGTTGCACTGCCTTTACGTTTGTCTGGCTTGTAGTCTCCAACTGGTGCCGACCCCCCAAGGTTTAGGCCAGCCAGTCCCCAGGGGTGGCACCTCACACACACTGTGCTTCCCAAACAGCAGCATCCTGCACATTTAGCACAGCATCCAGGTAGGACTGCATCCAAATCTATACACCGGTGTAGCATCGTATCCAGGTGCATGAGGACCTGACCTGTGCTCTGCCAAAGAGAAACTTCATGCCTTTCTAGATGTGCCCTTCCTAAGCTGCTCTCTAACCCCACCTCATGTGACATGATTTGTTAAAGCGTGGTGTCAGGCATGAGGGAAACAACCACCTGAGATGGGAGAACAGCCCTCACCTGGGCTACTAAATTGGGCTAATTTAGTTTGACACATGCAGCCTCCAGAATCATAGGATGACAGGTTGGAAGGGACCTTTGGAGATCATCTAGTCCAAGCCCTCTGCCAAAGAAGGTTCACCTAGAGCAGATTGCACAGGAATGCAATGAGATTTTGAAGATCTCTAAAGAAGGAGACTCCAGAGGACAGAGAGAAGGAGGACTCCAGTGTGGCTTTCATGTATTGCCCCAGCCAGGATTCACATGATGTCTCTGCTTACCACAGCTCACTGTGAAGAGTTGAGGCTGGGGCCACCTCAAGCCATCCAAGCTTGACAGAAGCAGCATTGCAAACACTTGTCCCCGATGGAGAAAGATATTTGCTCAGGCTAATCTGTGCTCAGTACTTCCAGGAGATGTCTGAACCATGGACATCTCGCAAGAAGTCCCAGAACTCCTTGTTCCATCCCCAGGAAACAGAGAAAACTCAACCGCATGGGCCCAAGAGCATCACATTTCATTTTCCCATGAGCAATTTCCCTTGGGTGAGAAAAGCTGGACCAGAGAGCTGCTTTAGCACCGTGAAATGGAGGGAGATGTTTGGGTAGATAAACAGAGCCTCGCACATGAGAAAATCTAAGACCTTCATTTCTCTTAACAGCTAATTTGCAGAAATGAAGCCCAGGAGGAAATGCTGAACTCGGAGGCAATCCCTCAGCGAGGATGAGAGACAAATCAGGAGATAGGAGGGGGGTTGCTCTTCTCCCCAGATCTCTGCTGCAAATGCTACAAAGACATCAGTTGGTCTAGACATAGCTACAGAGTTTATCACTCACTAATCTCCCAGAGAGCAGAGCTCGGGGAGAAGTTTTCTACCAAAAATCTCTTATAGCCAAAAAATTGAGTTTTAACGATATGGGAGCATTTCTCAGATGCATTTCAATTTCATTGAATTTTCAGTGCTTAAGTTCCCTTTCTAATTCCAAGAAATTAAAAATAGAATGAAATGCATTAAAAAAGACATTTTCATTTTACAGCTGGGAACAACTATTCAAATTCATCTTGGAAAAAAAACAAAAAACAAACCAAACTTGGAGCATTCCTAATTGAAACAAAATATGGCAGCCTGCTCACAGCCAAACATCTCAATTGGCCAAAGTCATTTTTTTTTTCCAAATAGTCAATCTGCCGAAGTACATAAAGAAATATTCATTTCCATTCCAATCCAATTTCAAGAATACTGATGAGCCTGATGTTTTTATATCTGCCCTGCTTTAAGAACGTACCCAGATTCTCTGCCTGTCCAAATTACTCGGTTTCTGCTGCTCTCCCTGAAGCACAGCTCCCACTGGATGAACCCACAGATCTGAGCAGGCTGGTTGCATCGCTCCCAAGAACCCCGTGCACCAGCACCTGTGTTTGCTCCCCCAACCCCAACTTCAGCCCATCCCCGGCTTCAGCTGATCAACTTCAACCCCTTGCCAGTGCCTTGTACTCACGTGGTGTTGGCTATGGCATGACTTCGAAGAAACTCGGGCCAACAGCATCAAATCTGGGATGGACTGTTTCCCAGTTCTCTTCTCCCAAGTGAGGATATATTGCTGGCTGCACCCTACTCGTAGTTATGATATGACTTATTTTTCCCTCAAGCACAGCTCCTGGTTCTAGCACTGAGTTCATCCACGGACAGAGCTTTCCCATAGACTTCTGAGCTGGACCACAGCAGGGCAACATGTTTTCTTCACAGAGATGCTCTGAACAGGGAGCTTTCCAGAAGCTTATTCCCTGAAGTCCCTCTTCCCTGCAAGGAAGTACCCAGAGGGAAGGACATCGTCTGACCTAGTGGCTCAGTGTCAAGCAGCACACTCAGCTTCTATCTGCTGGATGATTTACATGGAAATATGTGGACAGGAGAAGGACAGGAACCAAGGATTTGTCCCCAATCACATCTACCCAGCACCAACAGGAGTGTGAACAGTTGTCTGTCCTCTCCAACCACTGCTCATCTGCAGAAGTCACTCCACCCCACCAGCTCCAGGTGTCACCCTATGTAACCAGCTGGAAAGTCAGGAAGGCGATCATGGGTAGATTCCCAAAGCACTCTTGAAGCAACATTGCATCCAAATCATCTGTGGGCGGGGGGGGGCAACATGACAGTGAGGTAACATGAGGTCCACACTCCCACCAGCCATGTGAACACTGCCTGCAGCCTGTGCTGCCTGATCCATAGCCATTCAACTCCTTCAGAAGCTTGATATCTGGGACATCTCTACTCTCTGCACCCAAAAGTGTTAACAGCTGATCCTATTTGTGTAATAACACCTTGATTAACACAGAAACCATCACAGAGGTACCACTGCCTGTTGCCCCCGGGGCTGATTCAGCTTACAAAGTACAGCCTATAGCAGAGCTCAGGACCTCTCATGGCACAAAGTCATTTTGGTGAGTTGCCCAGGTCTCATAAGTCATAGAATCATAGAATGATTAGAGTTGGAATGGACCTTAAAGGTTATCAAGTTCCAACCCCCCTGCCATGTGCAGGGACACTTCCCACAAGACCACTAGGCCAAGTACCTTAAGCAACCATAGATACCATGCACAGAAAGCTGGCATTGAGCAATGGTCCTTGCTGTCAGTCAGAAAGGGGTGCAGCCACTTTGGAGGTCTGATTTTTGCTCCCCACAGAGTCCTGGCAAACCACAGGGGAGGAGGGAATGGTGTAGAGTCTGTACACGAGCCTATCCCAGGTCTGGAAGAGCTATTTGGCACTTTTTAAAGGAATACACAAAGAACAGGACTGTGTGGAGTGAATCCCAAATAGCAATAACCGATGGAGGCCACACCAGGCTGCTGTAGTCAGGAAGATGAGAAGGTGTGACAGGAAATCTGTTTCTCCTCTGACTTTTCAAGGCTCGGAGCCTCTCTTCTAGGTGTTACTATCACACAAATCATTAAATGCAGTATTGCCCCTGACTGGGGTCCCTGGAGGGCAGCTCCCATGAAGGGCACAAACCACAGTCCCTCCAGAAACAAGATACATAATACAAAGAGTGCAAAGCAGTGCCTGCAGGAGGGACAACCTTCACCATCTCCTTCATCCAAGTGGATGTCTCAACAAACAGGCAAGGTAGAAAGTCATGTCAGAGAGTGAAAACAGAGAACTTGAGTTTGCAAAGGAGACAATACAATTTGGGAACTGTTAGGAAAGGGAAGAAAAGGGAAAGAACCATGTCACCTTATTGAACAGGAGTCTCAGAAGCAAATTCTTCAGAGGTTTGTGGGCTGCAGAATCACAAGAAGCAATAATTTGCTCGACTGACCATTTGGGAGGGGAGAGAGATCCGTGAGACAGTCCTCTCTCTGTCGCACTCCTCTCCCTCCCTCTCAGACAATCAAGTGAATTAAGTTTGCAGAGTTACGTAGGAGGCATCGGGCGTCAGATACAATTACTCACCCGCTGCATCATAATTACTGCAAATGGTCCATTAAAGGAAAATTATCATCAATATGATATTATCAGACAGCGGGTAAATGAATAAAGGAAAGTGCTTATTCTTCCATTGTCCTGTTAATAAAGACGTCTTTGAAATTGATAATGTGAAGGATGCCACCTCACTGAGGACCGTGGGCCATCAGGATGTGGAGGGGATCTGTGGGTGATGACACGCAAACAGGATCCGCCTTGATCTGACTGTCTGATTGTCCAAGCAGTGGACAAGAATAGAGTGGGACCTTTGGGCAAGGTGTCATCTCTGTTCAGGACAATCTTATACCACCATCCCTTCTGCCTGAGGGATCCAGCAACACCTTCTGCAGATGGTGCTTCAAACTCAGTGCCAAAAACTGTAATGGAGCTGAATCCAACCCAAAATGCAAGCCCAGACCAGGGCCAGATCATTGGCCTCACCTTGCTGTCAGGAAGCTTTTCTTCACTGGCAGCATCTGTGACCGGCCACACCTAGAGATGAGGGGATCAGAATTGCTCATCGGGCAAACATTTTTGAACTCATCATGCTGAAATTAGGCCATAACTGCAGAAAAACATCAACTGATTGCAGCTCTGGATCAGCAAAGGTGATATTTTTGTGCACTGGTGGGGTCTGAGTGTAGGAAGCTCCACTTTCACAGCTGGGAACTGGTGTTTTGGAGGCAGAAGGTTGGGGCAAACTGTGCTGGAGCGATGAATGCCCAGGGTGGCATGAAGTATCGTGCGGAATGAGAAAAAAGAGACAAGTAGACAAGATCTGGCTCCTATGGTTCACCAAGAGATGTCCTGGATGCTCACACAACCTGAATAAAGTCTCTCTGCAAGACATAGACCAATTATCTTGGTGGGAGAACCCAAGGTTTAAGGCAGGGCTGGGGGATGTAACACACAGAATTTGGGTGGCAATAAGTTCTTCAGACTTTTGAAACAGTGATCAAAAGACACAAAGCCATGCAGGGAGAGGTAGCAGGGTCCTTACAGAGCAGAGAGCATGGGGGACACAGCACATTTAGGTTTTGAATAGTTCCTGCAGTAGAGGAGTAACACAAAAAAAAGGTCAAATCTCTTGTTTCACACTTTAAGACAAGGCTTTTCCACCTGGGGGCCTCAGGTCATCAAAGCCAAGGAAATTATGTGGGTGCAGAACTATTTTATAGCAGTGAGGCCAAAAAAAAGCCTTCTCACCAGTAGAGTTCCAGCAGCCAGTAAAGTTCTGGTATTTAATACTGGCTAATTAACTACAGTACACATAGCCACAGGTTTGTTCTAAGCTATTTTTGAAGAGTAACTAAGTGAAACAAATCTCTTAACTAGCAGCTAAGAGACTTTAGCTTCTACATTTACAACAGGAGAAGCCCGAACTTCCACCAGAATAATTTAAGGGCCAGAAACTTGAACACACAAACAAAGCTTGCTGCAGTAAAGCATTTTCCTGGCAGGAGAGAGGACGAAGCTCCATGGGATGCATTATACCATCTTGGTTCCTTGTGGGCTCCCTTGAACCTTACTCTGGAAAATCTATTTCCAGCTGAACTATTTCTGAATCTGCACGTACAGAATTTTGAGGAAAACACTCCAAACTTTTTCCACCCTTCCTGCTTCCAAACCTGAAATAACTCTCGTGTAATCAAGTGGGTCCAATCCTACCGTAGGTGCATTTTACATACCCATGTCATTTAGATCTGGATAAAAGGCGTTTCGATTGGATTCATCTGGCTAAATGGTCTGTCTGCAGTGGAGACACCACCACCGCAGGCCCTCTTTCCCATTGATGAAGAAGGAGCCGACACAGTTAGAGGACCTGAGGGAACTTTTCCACTCTTGCTAAAAGCAGAAATCTACATCTGAGTGGACAATTTACTCTCTCAACGTTGTGGATGGCACAGACCTGAACTTCTGGTTGTAACAGGAGCCTAAGCACCTTACTCAGATGGAGAACGTTATGTGAAGACTCCCAAAACAGAAGGGACAAGTCCTAGCCTTCAAGCGACTGGGACAAGAACATCTATGAACTCCTCAGCTTCAGTGGAGTGACATCCAGTTGTCCTGATTCTTGCTCTCATCATGATAACAACATGATAACTCATTTCACTGCCAGGAGCAGGTCAACAGACTGATTTCAACCCCTTGCTCCAAGCCCTAGCACACAGTGTCATTACCTGGGTATTTACAGTTGTCTTCTCTCATCTTCCTCCAGAAACCTTTCTTTGCAGGAAGGGAGATGGGGCATTGTGGTCCTAAGTTATCACAAGGTCTGAGCTAAAATACACACGTCCTTGTGTTTCTCACAATGGGTGGCCTGAACCATACCGAGACCTGCTTGAAAAAATAAAGTGCACTAGGACACTCTTGACCCTTTGAGGCTCCTGTATGATCCATGATCTGCCCTCTAGCAAGCTGGTGGGACCACCTCCATCACTGGGAGACATTACCCACATCCCTGTGTGATCAGTTCCAGAGTGGGATGACCATGAACAGGTAAGAGACCACCACAAGGCAAGGTGCTGTCAGTGAAGTGGAGGTGGGGTGGGAGCAGAGTCAGCCCCAGCTGCAAGAACAAGGAGCAACCTCAGTTCAGTTGCCAAACATGCTCCCAGTGAGAAGAAGTAGAAACACTCACCGCTTACATGCTGCTGAGGTGACCTGCTATAGTAGGGCTGCCTTTTCCCTCCTCTAGCACGTCGGTGGTCAGACACCGGGGTGACAAGAGCTCTTGTAAGGTAGAGTGAGGTAGACAGGCTCCACTCAGGGCTACCAGCCCCACTCTCTGGTTCTTCGTGCTCTGCCAAGAGTCCTCTGTCCCAAGAAGGCCCAGGATAGGTAGCCTTCACAGAAGAGTGAGCATCTGGCCAGAGCAGGAATACGCCTGCGGGGCCAGGTTTGGTAAAGCGGCACGGAGCTGCATCGGTCTCAAGTGTAGAAAATAGTCAGTGAAGGGAGTAAAGCGGATCTGCTGCTATTCATTTCACAGCTGTAGTGGGATTAGTGGAACGAGGGCGATGGGGTAAGCTGCCCCTTTTATCTCATTCAAACATGTTGCTAATTCAGCAGAGCACCACAGCCAGGAGCAGCTCCCAGCCTAATCCACTGTATCATTCTCACCCAGCGTGAAGAAACGAGAATTTTAATCCGCTCCCCACCCCCTGCCGCCCCATCAGCTGCTCCAGCGGGCTCTGCCTGGCCTAACCAGGCATGGGGACCCTCTCTCTGCCTGGTACTGCTTTCCCTGGACCTGTTGACCCCATCTCTCTGGTAGCTGGTGGCTTCTCAGCTGCGATTCCCACCCTCTCTTCCATGGGCTGGCTGGGCTGCTTGATGGTCCCACACAACATCAGGCTCCTGGGTGGCCACAGGAGCAAAGCACCAAGAGTAAATGAGTCTTGAGGGCCTTCAGCTGATGGCTTTGGCATGTCAGTCAGGTAGTTCTAAGGGTCTTCTTCCAAGTTGAGAAAGATGACACTATAGAGGTGGTGTTTCTGCTGCAAACATGTCTGTCCCTGTGACACCGTACAGGGACAAACAGACCAAATGGACCTCCAAACCTGGGAATTTAGAAAGAGGACAAACCAGCAGGTGACAGAGGATGCACTGTGGCTCTCCTTTGAAGGATAGCCATGATTCTGCCAGAGAAATCAGAGCTTCCATTCCTAGTGATATCTGCTTCTCAGAGCACATGCAACAAACAGTGTGAAGACTTATTTCCTCTGGAAGCATGGTCCCTAAATCAGCTTCCACCACAAGAAATGTCCCTTGAGATACCACCCTTCTGAAAACCAGACCTTCTGTATTCCCAAACATACCAGCTATGCCTTCGTTCCCAAGGAAATGCTGATCCACAGCCCTCATCCCACATTTTCACCCATGGATCTCAAAGTACAAGAGGAACATGGGCATCACAGCTTTACATAACGAATAACAAGAATAAGATGGAAGAGGCTCTGACCTGCCACAGGATACACAAGTGAGTTCTGGCAGACTCTGAAACTCAAGCAGAAGTGCAGAGTCTGAGGACAAAGAAGAACCCAATTATTTTTATTCTGAACCTTCAAGGCCATGCCCAAGCATAAATTTTAACAGGCACAATTTCCAAAACTGTTGTAGACTTTATGCAAATATTTGTCTGTATAGCCTGTACTTATGCCCCGTCATCTCCACTGATAGTGATTGTCAGCTGACATACATCCAGACACGCCTGCTGTCACCATTGTGGACCAACAGTACTTCCCCCAGGTCTCACTGTTCCTCTGCTGGAGATGCCTCCAAATCCAGTCTTAAGCACAGCCCAGTAAAACTCATCCAGGTTTACTTACAACAGGTTGGAGACAGGAGGGTATCATCACACCACTGAAAAAAGCGTCTGCAAAAAAAGGCGGTGACAGCAAAGCCTCCAAAAGCATTAACATTTATGAATCTTTAAGTCACCTACAATCTGCTCAGGTTTTATGTTCACTTTTGGGACCCTCAGTAGAAGAAAGACATTGAGAGGCTGGAGCATGTCCAAAGAAGAGAAAGCAAGCTGGTAAGGGGTCTGGAGCACAAGTCTTCTGAGGAGTTGTTGAGGGAACTGGGGCTATTTAGCCTGGAGAAAAGGAGGCTGAGAAGAGACCTTATCACTCTGTACAACTACCTGAAAGGAGTGTGTAGAGAGGTGGGTGTTGGTCTCTTTTCTCACATAATAGGGAATAAGACAAGAAGAAGTGGCCTCATGTTACCCCAGCAGAGGTTTAGGATGGATATTAGGAAAAATTTCTTCGCCAAAAGGATTATCAAACATTGGAAGAGACTGCCCAGGGCAGTGGTGGAGTCGCCATCCCTGAAGGGATTTAAAATATGTGTAGACATCGTACTGAGGGACCTAGTGGTAACTTGGCAGTGTTAGATTAAGAGTTGGACTTGATGATCTTAAAGGTCTCTTGCAACCGTAACAATTTTATGATTCTATGATCCTATTACTCTATAACATAAGAAGGACATGCACCTGTTGGAGTGAGGCCAGAGGAGGCCACGGAGATGATCAGAGGAATGGAGCACCTTTCATAAGAAGACAAGTTAGGAGAGTTCAGCCTGTAGAAGAAAAGGCTCTGGGCAGACCTTACAGCCCCTTCTAGTACCTAAAGGGGTCTACAGGAAAGCTGGGGAGGGACTCTTGGTCAGGGAGGGAACAATAGGACAAGAAGAAATGGTTTTAAGCTGGAAGAGGGGAGATTTAGATTAGATATGAGGAAGAAATTCTTTCCCATGAGGGGTGGTAAGACATTGTCCCAGGTTGCCCAGAGAAGATGTAAATACCCCAGCTCTGGAGGTGTTCAAGACCTGGTGGCTGGATGTGGCTTTGAACAACCTGCTCTAGTGGGAGGTGTCCATGCCTATGGCAGGGTTTTGGAACTAGATGATCTTTAAGGTCCCTTCCAACCCGAACCATTCTTTGATTCTACAGTCGCTTGGGGACTGACCCAAAGATGCAGTGCTCCCATGGGGGTAGTAGTGCCTCAGGGACACCCGTAGACTTACCATGGGACACTGCTCATGAAGCTTAAAAGGTGAGTCTTTCTGGTCCAAGGCTCCTCCCCAAAGGCCTCCCTTCCCACAAATCCCCTGAACCTCTTCCAATCGCACGCCAATAAAAAGTGCATTATTAACACCTCTCTGTCTCCACTCCCTCACGCTCTCTGATGGGCAATGAAACCTCCCTGAATTATGCCACTCGGCATGCTTACAATTTAATTACATTTAAAGTCAATCAAGAGCTTCTGGAGCTGAGTGGCTGTTAAAGTGTTGTAGGGGAGGGGTGGGAGGAAAGAATGGGACAAAGACCCCCAGAGCTGATGTGAGCACATGCATATGCACACACAGAGGCACCTTCTGCAAAATCATTAGCATCAATCTATTATCTGTCCCTTCTCCCATTCCCCCTCCCCCCTGCCCACCTTTCTGGGGCTTTCTGGGGAGCAGCCCCATAGCCAGGTCTCACAGAAACCTAGGGGGGCCAGGGAGGGAGGTGGAGGAGGGATAGAAAGAAGGGGCATAAAGCAGGCAGCCTCCCCTCCTCCCCACCACCTCCACCCCTGTGTCATTGAGGGATGGCATGCGCCTTGGTTTTAATTAGATGGAGGTAATTGCCTTGGTGCAGAATAACATTGTTCGTTCACGCTGGTGGGAAGTGAGAGGGGCTTCAGGCTTGGCTGCCCCCAGGAGCTGGGGGAGGGAGGGTTTCACTGGGTGCTGCTCCTTGGGGGAGGACCTGGATTCAGTGATGAGAATAATTCATTGCTCTGAAAGGACAAGGGCAACTGGGGTGGCTTAACCCTTGCACCCCTACACCACAAATGAGCCCACCTATGTCCAAAAGTAGGATGGGAGAGGGTCCAGCTTTGTGACATGGGTAAATTTGGTGTCTGCCCGGAGTTCCTTCGGGCTCTGCTGTGACTCTCCACGGTGTGGCCCTTGGGGGAAACTCAAAGCAACCCAGGGAGAAAAACAGGGGGAGGAGAGTCTGTCCAATAACAGAAATCAAAGTGATGTACTCAGTAGAGACGAGTGGGAGGATAGCCTCATGTCCCTGCACATTGCTGTCCACAGCCTGTGTATTGAGACACCCAGCCAGGGTCCCCTGGGACAAGACAGAGCATCATCACAGAGCCCGGCGTGTTCATGCATCATGCCAAAAGAGCCTGTAACACAGGAAGAAACAAGATCTCTGGAGCTCTGGCCTCACCCCTGCTCCCTGGCCTCCCAGTCCCAGTGGGCAATCCCTTTCTGAGCCCTGGAGACATGTGGGTCAAGCCCTGGAGCATGACTTCTGGCTGCCTCCACTAACAGATCAGCGTGGTGGTCTCATCCATAATATTGGCCCGCAAAACCACCCTGGTCTCTGCCAGCTCTCAGCCACATCCACAAGCCACCCCGGTCCATGGCAGCCAGCCCAGGTGTACACGGTGTTAAGCCCAGTGCTGACAATTAGGGACGGTGACCAAAAGTCCATGCCATGGTTCCTGCTTAGTATGTAAATCCAGATGACAGTGACTGCACCCCAAAATATTCCTGGGTGTGTTTCCTCTCCAGAGACTTTCATGGGAGCTGACTCAGGAGCTGCGCTTTGCCCTGAGCACAAGGAGGCACCGGGTCTCTCTTTGAAACAAGCGCTTTGAAAACTCCCACAAAAGGGCTGTAGGTAGTCCAACATCTCCTACACAGCCCCAGCAGCTGGGATAAATATTTATGAGGGATGTCAGTGTTGTGTTTCAGGACACACGCCAAGCACTAACCACTTGAGGTTAGCAAGAAACTGCCCCCATTGGCATATTATTGGATAAGTGTCCATTACAGGGACTGACTCCTTCCTCTGAAGCAGATGGGAGGGGATGCTCTCAGAGACAGGATATTGGATGAGATAGTGGCATCCCCGCGTTCCTTGATGATTGCTCATAAAATTAGCCATCCCTTAAAAACAGTCCTCCCTTGTCGATATTTAACTGCAGGCTGCTGGAGGGGGAGAGGCCATGCCCAGATTCCTGCTGTTTCAAACGGCCACTGAGCAGGGTTTCCTGTGGGTTTACTTGCCCCAGCCCTGACTTCCCAGCCTGATCAGGATCTCCCCCACCAGTCACCTATGGTGTTGAGACCCCCAGCTCATGCCAGATGCTGGAGCTCCATCCAACATGCAGAAAACCCTCTCTTGGTCATCTTCCACCCCAGCAAATCTTGACGTTTCTAGGTCCTGTGAGCCTGGTGGGTACCATACACATCATACATCCCTTAGACCATTGCACTGGGTGCCCCAATGAGACAGAGAAGTTATACATGAGGTGCTTGGGGTGCTTAGGTTTAGAGATGGGTTTTGGCAGCGTTAGGTTGGTGGCTGGACTCGATCATCTTGAAGGTCCCTTCCAATCTAGACAATTCTGTGATTCTATGATCATTTGGGAATGTCTTCCATGCAACTGAATTGCTCTAAGGGGTCCTGACATGTTTTTAGCTTAGCTAAGAGGCCACAACCCCTGGGGCGGGTGTGCAGACAGTGTTGTACCCGTGGGCAATGTGGATGGGATGCCCCAGTTTGGCATGGTGAGGGTGCATAGTTGGATGGTGTGAGCTGTTCAACGTCACTGTGGCTCCAGGCCATCAAATAACACCAGGTTCTGAGGTGAGGGATGTATGGGTGGGATGACCTGGGATGGTTGTTTCTCACACTCCAGAGCCTGTTTTACACTTTGCAGTACAGACACAGCCTAGGTCTCCTCCTCCGCAACACAGGGCGGGCGACCAACACCCATCTGCTTTGAAGCCAGGAGATGGTTCTCCATCAGATGATCACCAACAAGAAGGAGAAGAAGGGATGGTATTAAAGTTTAGTCAGCCTTGCTGAGGCCTGAAAGATCATGCAGGAACCAAACTCTCACAGGCAGCTATGAGATGGGGTATGGTCTTTGTCAGCACTAAGGCTGTGAGACCTGTAGGAGCAAGAACACAACTCGTGACCCATAGTGGGGAAACTGAGGCACAACAAGGCAATTTGGGCAAAACAGGGAAAAGCAGCCCTCTGCAAGACTTATCTTTTGTGAACTGGCTGTCTGTGCTCTGTGTGAGGAGCCAGGTCCAGGATAAGCACAGGAGGAGTCAAGACCAAATCAACAATGAGGAGGGGAAACCAGCACTGTGCTTAGGAGAAGGACCCAGATCCAGAAAGCTACGACCAGAGGTGGAAGGGGTCCTTAGGGAAACACATGGAGGAGCAAACCCAGGTGGACCTGCCCAACCCCACAAGAAGGAAAGAAAGAAGTGGGGAGGGAGCATTTCACTGGCAAAACATCCCCTGGGATAGGGTTTGTGTCTAACAGGGCTGACACCAGATCACCCCAACTCTTTTACAGTAACATCTGCAACAGCCAGGGAGATACAAAGCTTCCAGCCTTGGTCAGAGCAAGTACATGGTTCAGATGCCCAACAAGGTTCTCAGAGGTGCAAAGAAAACAAGGAAACATCTTCTCAGTTGAGAAGCTGAGGAAGCTTAGCCTCTGTCACAAGGAATCCGCATGAAAATGCCTCCAAAGTCACTGCATGGTGGTATTGGAAGGAAACAGAGAGTGAATGGGACCCTGGGCTTGAAGAGCTGCTCTGTTCTGCATTACTTTTTCTGTTTGGTAAGATCTTGGCCCCAGTCATACCTCCTATGGATTTAAATGTCTTTCTTTAGTAGATAACAGCAGATTGTAGATACGTACCTAAATATACATGCATAAAATTCATTTGCAACAATAATAGAAGTGATGACCTGGCACTTTCCTTCTGCGCCTGTCAAACCTTCCTCTGCAGCAGCGAGAGGATGGATTAGAAATGGTTTGATGTATGGATGGGTCACCGGATAAACTAACCAGAAATGGACGGAGGTGAGATGGATGGGCTCCCCATGCCTCCTGCCTATTGTCAGGGCATTTCAGTTCTCAATTATACCAACCTGAAACGTTTAGACTGCCTGAAGCTTTTCTGCTTTGAAAGGTGGCTGCATGTGTAGTTGCTCAGCAGGTCTGAGCCACCTTAATATGCACTCACCCACTTTCACTGCATTGCTACATGTACCCAGCCTTGTTCCCGAACGTCCCCATCCTGGTGCTGGTTGCCACTGGGGAGTAGTGGGATTGGTGCAGACAAAGCCCCACTGAGAACTGATCTCTCTTGCGATGGAGAACAGTTTCACTTTCAAAAGGATGCTGCTATAAAAAGCCCCTCTTGCAGACCCTAACTCTGTCACTCTACAGTGTCCAACCTACAGGGACTAAGTGTCCCTGGAGAACATCTCTGCTTCTCCAGTTTCTCCGCTCCTGCAGCAACGCACCCACAGCCACCACCACAGGAAACCAGTTAGAGAGATGAGTACTGGATGCAGGAACTTACCCAGGGATGGGCAGCAGTCATGAGACCCACTGCTTGTCCATTCCTTGGGCTCCTACACCAACTTTATGGTGCTGCCTCTTACAGGGCTAAGCAGCAATGTTCATTTCCCAAGCCAAGCTGGACCAGGCTATGGAGGACCTCTTGCTCTCCCTGCAAACACAGAAGCCTCTGAGCACTTAGAAATCCCCTGCACTGATCTCCTGAGCACAACTCCATTGCAATAGCTACAGAGGGGCCAGAGGCAGAGATGGGAGAGGCACACAAAAGGCTCAGACGACAAGGCTTTTGGTCCACTTAGGCAAACACCACACATCCGTAAAAGCCACATACCAACCACACTGCACCACAGAAAGCAGCATACAAGAATGAAAGGACAACTGTCATGAGACGTCCTCATCCAGCCACCTTTGTCACATCCCCATATTTTCCTCGTCAAGCCATCAATTGCCCAAAGTAAATTTGATTCCATCCCAGGAGGATTATTAGCCACCTTAGAGTATTCCCAGAGTTTTCTTGTTGACATTCATCTAACACCTTCTCCCAGAGTGCTTTGCAGGGGTTGCATCCACGTGTCTGTCCCTGGCAACCGAAGCTGAGGTGGGACTATAGCTCTTCTGACAGCCCACAGCAATGCAGCAGAGCCAAACAGGTAATAAACACCAATTACCATAAGAGAACTCTCCCAGAGAGAGTTTTGATCAGAATGGTGCTAAATCTATACATAAATGTGATGTTTTCCTTGCCTTTCCTTGTTTGGGATGAAGCCACCCACCCTCGGATGCCCTTGCTGCTGAGTTTTGTGCTCTGTGATACAGGGGCTGAGCCTGTGGGCCAGGGAGAGATGGGCAGAGGGAAGGGCTATGCAGCAGCAGAGATGCTCTCCCCTAACCCCAGAGAGACCGTGCAGTAATCCTGCCACCTCTCCCCAAGCGCTGCCAGGCATCTGGCACCAAGCTCTGGCCACTCCACCCACCTGCAGCAGTAATATAGTAAGTGCTCTTTCATGTTGTGTCGCTTTGGCTTTCCAGGATCCAAGGGGGACTCTGACACACAGCATTTATCTCAAGCGGCTATTGATCCTCAGCTCTATAAAAATGATTACACTTGACCCAAGGCTGCACTCACTTCAGCGCCTGAGCTGGAGAGGAGGAAGAGGCTGCCCAGCTGGCTACAAGCTATGGAGGAAGGGAAAGACCGCAGAAAAGGAGATGGGATGCTGGGGGGTTGATTCAAAGATGAACCGATACAAGTTGCAGGGCCCTTTCCTTTGTGCAGGATGCAGGTGGGAAAAATGCTCACCTGATGGAGTTGAGTTGCTGCTGTTGGGGATTTGAAGGGAGGATTTAAAGGCAGTTTTTGCCAAGAGCAGCACTTTTTAGGCTTTTCAGCCAAACTTGCAGCAGATCGGGAGCATAGGAATACAGGATGCTTCTGTGCACGTGGAAGGATCAAAACAGGACTGGTGGTGGCCCTGGAGAAGAAAGTGAGTTGTAAGGTTTGCTTTCTACCAGCACTAAATCACAGAATCACAGAATTGTCAAAGTTGGAAGGCATCTCTGGAGATCTACAGAGCTGGGCAGAACAAGGGACGTGAAACAGGAAACACTGTAGAAATCAGTGTCAGAAGAGGAGCTGGGCAGCCCAGCACAAGCATCCCTCCTTGTGAGGACTCCTTGGGGTCAGAAATACTTGAGTTCATTGAAACAATGCAGAAGGAGCAGAGGAGCTGGGAGAAGACAGCGAGAAAGGCACAAGCAGGGCCATGTTGTCCCTCAACATATTGTGAGCAGTGTTGTCCCTGGCATGGAGATGGATTTGCTTGGACTCAGCTTCAGGGCCTCCATCAGAGCCACCAGCCCTGGGATCCCTCTGCAGTCAAGGTCTGCAGAGTCAGTGGTGTTTGTGGAGTCTTTGATCAGACAACTACATTCTAGTGTATCTGATCCCAGCTGGAAGCAAGCCCTACTTGCCCTTGTAGGACAGTTACTGTAAAGATAGAGTCTCCTACATCTGCTCAACCCACTGGAGCACAAAGGTGCCCCTGAGTTAGTACCCGAACTGATGCATCTCAGGTCTTACCCATCCCTCTCTTCCTACTCATCCAAGCTCAGTCACAAGCTGATGCTCCTGCCTTGGCCCTGGTGCCCATCAAACTGCTCTGCAGACTTGCCATTGAATAGCATGAACAGGAGCTGCACTAAACATCAGAGCCGAAATGAAGAGCCATCTGGAAGGATATGGAAGTGGACTTTCTTATGGTTAACTCTGTAAAGCTGTCCTTGGAAATGCCATCCTTTATCCTGAACTGGTGCAAGGTCTTGGTGCAAGGTCTTGATGCAAGGCTTTGAGCTAGGAACCAAGGCTGACCTACACCAGAAGCCAGCAACTGGGCAAACAAGCTGTGGACCAGTGTAGGGACTTGCTAGTTGCTTTAAACCCGTTGATGGAGATCAGTGGAGAAGTTCATGATGTAGGGTGCCATGCAACCTACCTGAGAACATGGTTCTCTCTGTGTGCTTCTGAAAGAACTGTAGCAAAAAGTGAAAAGCTTGGCTTATGAAGCATTGAAGATGCTCAGGGAGCTGAGATCATGGAAAATATCTCCAACACCATTCCCAAGAAGCAGTTTGGAGCTGTCCCAAGAGGCCACAAAGATGGAGCCACTGGGATTTAGCATGCAAGGCAAAGAGTTTGGCAGGACAGAAATGAGCTGTACCATGCACTTGCCTCCAGGGCCAATGAACAGTTGCTGGGGGCTGAAAGTAGAAAAGCAACGGTGGGGATAGATATACCTCAGCCAGGCAAAGATGAAGGGTGAGAGGAGACAAAGCAACCTGGGAGCCACAGCAATATCTGCAGATGAGGTGCAGGAGACAGTGAGCCTCTCCAAGTCTTCATGCGTGCTTCAAGCCAACCCTCAGACAAGGATGAGAAGAGAGAAGAGACCTCTGTGTGGCATCATGTTCACCATGAGCTGTACCAGCATTACCTCAAAATCCTGCCACAGCAAGAGACTTAAAAGTATTCCCATAGAGAACTGGACTTGGGTAGTGACTCGGGCTATCAACCCCACTAGACCTGGTCCAACACAAGCCTGATCCCACTTACACCATCACAGGCTGCCAGTTTGACTGGGTAGAGGAAGGGACCCTGCAAGGTTTTTCTCTCCCCTTTGCCTGCTTCTTCTGCCTAGATACTATCCTGGAGCGTGAAAAAAACCCTTCAAACAGAAACTAATCCTTTTGCAAACTGCCCTGAATTAGGACCTAAAGAAAGAAACTGTCTGAGAAGTATGGCACTTGCCTGGAGCTCCCAAGCAGGAAGGAAAACAGAGGGATATCACCAAAGCTGATGTTCTGCAGAGCTAGCTCCGCACACTTATTGGTGAACTGAGTTGGGGAGGGCTTTGCTTCCAGCATAGGAGGGTTATCAGGGGATTTGCTGCTGTTGCAAAACTTCTGCATGGATTGGGAGGGAGAGGGAGAGGTTTTCCAGCCGTCAGCAGAGCACGATTTAGCATCTGCAGAGTTGAAAATGACCCTTGCGATTACACTTACTTTAGGGGACCTGGATTTTAGATTTCCCCGTGTGCTGGATAGAGAAGCTTGTGCTTGCAGCTTGGGGGAGGGATAGGAGGGAACACAAAGGACTGGTGAGGGGATCACTGCTAAAGTCATTACTCCAGAGGGAAAAGGCTGCTCACAGCTGTAATTAACAGTCTCCTCAGACCTGTGAATTGAGGTTTGAGGGTGGGATGATGGGGGCACTCATCTCTCTCCCTTGACTGTAGAAGGAGCCAAGAGTGATTCATTTGGTGCTCAATTTTACCCTCATGAAACCCTTTAATGTGAGGATCTGGACAACCCATTGCATCCTAAAGACATTTTGTTAATGGGACAGCAGGAGGGCCAAGGTGCCATTGGTGTCACCAAGAACATTGCTGCAATTTCTCTGTCACACAGGCAGTGTCCTGGTCATGGTTGATCCAAGGAGACCTTCTTGGGCTGCTAATTGCAAACATAACCCCCCCAAAAAAGCGGAGTCAGGCCCCTAGGTATACGTAATCAAGAAAACAACTTTTCTCCAGAAAGGTGCAGAAAAGTTCTATTGCTTTTGGGGTAAAGTCCAGGAAAAAACATAAAGGTGGCACATGGGGACAGAAGTGACTCCAAAATGGTCCCATTACATCCCTCCTAGCAATCTGTGCATGGAGTTCCTAGAGATGAACATAAGAAAGCTGGAGTTATGAAGAATTTCCCCTTAAAGAACAATTTAGCTAAAACCGAGTGGGGTTGACGGCTGGACTAGATGACCTTTAAAGGTCCTTTCCACCCCAAACTATTCTATGATTCTATAAAGACTTTAGATTTATCTCATGGAGGAGATCTATTCTGGAACATAGAGAAGGAATTGCAAGGGGAGAATCTAAGTGTGAGATGAAGATAAAAACCTTCTTATTGATAAGAAAGATCTTTGTGGAGAAATACCAGCATTTCAGCTGGGCTGTGTTCAACATGGACAAGTCAGGGGTGCTGAGGAGAAGAAAAGAGTGAAAGGAGGAAACTTCTGGTCCTATTTCCAGTACAGAGACTGCTTTAGGACAGCCCAGCTTTTGTAAGTTGGTTTAAATATTGCTAAAGTTAGGGAGAAATGTTTGCTTTTTAAAACAAAACCTCTGAGGTCTGTACCTGAGATTACGACATCGTTTGAATTGGAATTGTGGGGGCAGAAGAAAGTTGAATAAAAAAACGACTCAGGCGAATGCTGCAAGGATGTGCCAGACACAAGCTTGGGTAGAGCGGCTTGGATATGCTCTGGCAAGTTTTCTTGCTCCCCAACACATGGAAATAGTACCCAAAAACATCTGGGCATGCACAGAGGCACACATGGGATCTGTACTGCTCAGACTGCCCAGCACAAACCTAAAACGTGCACAGGGACACACACATAGACAGATGTTTGTATGTCCTGTAAGGACTCCACACCTACTCAGGCACCCCCAGGAATCCTGCAGGACAACCTGTGTCAGGGAACCAGGATTGTTGCAGAGAGCATCCCAGAAAGGACAGCTTCTGTGGGAACCCACAGGGTCCAGCAATGAGAGCAGGGGGCGTTTGGGGAAAGTGGCTCCAACCCTGATATGTGGTTGACCCAAGAGGGGAAGCTGCACCCTGGCATCCTCCAGAGCCAGGCTGGCCATGCATCCATGCCGTGCAAAAACCCTGTGGATCATTTCTCAGTGCTGGAGAGGGGAGGTGTACATCCTCTCTGGCCTGGTTGGCAGGTACCTCTCATACGAGCATCCTCCCCCCAGGCTGCGCTCCACCAATGGGGTGCAGGGAGCTGGGTGCAAGACATGGCTGGTTCTCAAATATCCCCCATTCTTGTCCCCCCATCCCTCCCCTCCTGCAGAGCACCTGCCATGGGGGCCACTTGGCTTCCTTGTCCTGAGAGCAGTGCCAGGTCCCTGGTTGCTGTTAGAAGACACCCTGGCTGGCACCCAGGGCTGACACCCGATGCATTACCACCTCCTGCTGGGAAGACACTGAGCTCAGCCCGCACCCATGGGCTTCCCCCACGGCTACCACCAGCCCTGCAGCAGAAGACTGCATGATGCACAAAGCTACCCCAAAAGCAGCACCACAGCCACAAGGCATTTACATCAGCCCCACCATTTGCACACCTGACCATAATGAAGTTGTGCAACCTGCAGGAAGTCCCGAGTAGAAAAGGATGAAGGCTGCATGGTGTAACCAGTTTTACAGTAGGGGTACGTGCTGGGGCGAGACCTTTGCAGAGCACCCAGGCACGGAGCTATTTGGCTCAGCAAGGGCTTACGTCATGGAGAGAAGATGCTATCTCTTACCCAGGGGCCTCCCTGCTGGAAGGAGCATCTCCGAATTCCTGGAAGTGCATGTTAACCGGCACAGACTGTGCTGGGAAACATAACAAGCCATGAGCTGCAGGGATCCGCTTACGCCACTGGGGCCGGGGACCTGGCAGCGGGATGTGCAAGGCTCCAGCAGAAGGTATCTTCTCATGCAAGGGGACAAAATATATCAGACTCCAAACTGACACAGCCAGAGGTCCCAGCATCAAGCTAAAGTTTCACCCTGGAGGGACAGGTGGGCCAGGGACCAGAGCTCAACAGTTCGGTGCTGCAGGCTTGGCTGGAGCCACGCAGCACAGCCACAAGCTCAGGACAGATGCCCATTCAGAGGGGTTGGTCAATCCACCCACAACATCAAGACTGAGAGCAAGCAGGCCATACCATCACCATGTCCTCCTTCCCATACCTCTGTGTGACTGTCTGTCCACATGCTCCCATTCTCAACCTGTCAGGACCTCACCCCGTCTCCCTTTCCCTACACACAGTACTGCATATTGTACCATCCTGTAGCACATCAAAACTTCATGACCACTCCTTGGGTATTGAGCATCCCACAAGACTCATCCCTCCTGCCAGACCCTTTGCACCCCAGTGCTGTTGTGCCAGCCCTGGAGCTCTGCCAGAAGCCATTGCCTTACTCCCAGGGCACGAGACAGCCCAAAATGTCCTTGGCAAACTGGTACCAATACCAGCTCTCCTGGCCACCCCTTGCTCTTCTCTTTTGTGAGCTATCAGGGGCCCTGAGCCAGGGCCCTTAATGCACTCAGCCTGGCTGCTGGCTCAGTCACTTAATAGAGTCCAATTGTCTATTTTTCATTATCGAACAATTCCCTTTATTGGGCTTTTTGGCTTGTCCAGGAAATCCAATCAATAGGGTTCTTGAGGCAAACGCTGGCTTTGCATCCTCTTCCTCCCATCAAAGAGACCTGCTGGCCCCCTGCACCCACCACCCCATTGCTGGGGCCAAAGGCTTGGGATCTGAAGGGGATCTCTGACTGTCTGGCCACCACTGAGTGTCGTGGTGGTGGGAATGTTGCCTTCCCAGGGTGGGAAAGTGATGCCAGCTTCTTTCCCAGAGGTGATAACCAACTCCTGAGGGATCTGGGGGATGCTGATACAGGGTGAGAGGGAGATGTGCAGGGGTGGGAGGTGCTGGTGCTGGCTGGAGCATGAGAGCTCTGTTGAAATGGTCCCAGCTGGAGCTGCCAGCTCTATTCTTGTAAGTGTTGCAGCCTGGTTTTCACACCAAAGCCGTGCTCTCCAGCTTTTGGAAGTGATCTGGGTACTGACCAACCCAAACATGTGGCAAAGTAGTCTCTCTTGTAGCATAGAGGGACTACTATAAATCAGTGAGAGGAAACCACACATGGCAACACCTCTACACAGCCCAAACAGCCCCAGAGATGCTGCTATTTGTACAAAAGGGACACATCCACACTTCCCAGTTAAACAGACCTAGGACTGCGTGACATGGAGCATCCTGTAGCCACACCACAGCCCTCTTTTACCTTCCAGCACAATGTGGTTATCCCCATGCTGCACACTGCACATAGTCCTCAGTCCATGCTAATATCTGAACCACACTCACAAGTCACCAGAGACAGCGTCCTCCAGTCTGGATCCAATGGAGCAGAGCAGACGATGGAGTTCCACCACCCAGAAACACCCTCCATCCTCTCATGTTGTTTAAATTGTTGCTGTTGATATGGCTAATAGCAGCCCCCAAGAGTGGGTGAATCCCTGCCCTCTCAGCATATGAGGCTAAAGCAGAAGCGTCAGTAGTGCACAACCCTCATCCCAACCAGTGCATCCCATTTTACTGGGCTGATTCTGAGCCAGCCAGGCAGCAGAGTGCAGAGATGGAGGCTGGGAGAGATGTTCTCCGAGAGGCACTACAAGGCTTTTCAGCCCAAACCAGTACCTGTATGGCATGCCCTGGGTCACTCATCTTTCAGACCCAGCTTCTGGGTCAGGGAAAGTTGCAGCTTCCACATGGCAATGTCTGCTCCTTCCTCACCACGTCTGCTGATAGGGCATTCCCACCCCTGTCATGAAAGCACGTCAGCATGGCAGGAGGAAAGACCCAGCACCAAAGAGAAGGGAAGGATCACGCCGAGGTAAGGCCACCGTCAGGTATCACCAGCCCTGACAGCAACTGGGGACACTCAGCGTGGAACACACTGAGAATCCAGGTGTTCTGACACCAGAGCCAGCTCCTATATGACATTTCCACCTTGATAAGCTGCAAGGAAATGATGGAAATCTTGCTAGGAGTGACCCCTAAAGGCTGCAAAGCTGAAGAAACCAAAAGGGAGGGATTTTCTTAAGAAAAGGAGAGAGTGTGCATGAGCAGAGGGAGGGGAGCGTTGGAAGGCTCCCAGTTTGGGTATGTGACCATTGCCATACAGGGAGAGTGCATCTGACCACTGCGTCTGACCACTCTTTCTGGGAAGAATTCTTTCCTAATATCCAGCCTAACCCTACCTTACTGCAGCTTCAAGCCATTCCCTCTTGTTCTATTCCTGCCCATAGAAAAGACCAGCACCAACCTCTCTACAATGTCCCTTCAAGCAGTTCTAGAAAGTGATGAAGTCTCCCCTCAGAGAAGCATTTGGGGTTGTCACGGTGCTGTGCAGTCTCCTGGCAAAATGCTGATGCTTGGGACTGGGGTCACCTGGGATCTTCCTGGTGCCATCATGACAACTGCAGAGTGAAGGAGTAGGATCCAGCCCTCAGAGACATTGCTCTTCGATCCTAGAAGGGGAAAGCCAAATCGCCCCAACACAGGGATGTTTTTAAATGTCCCCACAGCTCAGTGTAACCCGAGAGCTAGTAAAATTAAAGTCACTCATCACGGGACATCGGCGGGGGGAGATTAATGAGCTTGAACCATGAAAGCTCGCAGGTCAGCGGGACATGTGCTCCCAAAACTGTGAAGTGAGAAACTCATCACCTGGAGGCCACTGCCAGGAGAGTCCCTGGAACGGGCAAAGCCAAGTAGCACATTGTAGCAATGAGGTGTTCTGCATCCCTTCTTTGGGGTGGGTTTGCTCTTCTTTTTCTCCTCTAATCATTCATCAGAACATCCTGTTCCGTTCTAGGCGGGACTTTTCATCTGTGGTTGATTTTGGCACCACTCTATTCGACAAAGTCCCTGTTCCCCATCCGATTCATTTGACTTCCTGGCACACAGGGGGTTGTTTCTGTTCACCAATGGAAGGAATCAGGGGTTTTTTGCCAAAAAGTGCCTCTGAGTCTATGAGAACGTGGACCACAAAAAAATCCCTGCAGTGTCCTACACTGCACGTGGTACAAGGCACTGCAGGCAGTTTAGGTGAAATGGGGAAAGTGAACAAAAAAGAGATGAGAAAACTCAATTTGGAGAGGTTCCTGCTCTGCAGAAGGCAAAGCAGCACTTGGCAGGTGCTCTGGGGGACAGGAGGCCACAATGATGGGCACGTTTAAACCCCAAGCACAACCAGATGCAGTTCCCACAATGTGCTCCACCCAAGTTCACTAGGATTAATCCTGATAAGTCAAATCTAATTTAAAAACACCCCTTGGCCTGACCTCAGTTCTCCCCGTGGGACCACTCTCTTAGGCTCTGCATCTGGCAGAAACCACATCTGGGGGTGTTTGCAGAGCCGTGGAGCCACCACGACTGTGCTAAAGGGTCCCTGAGCTTCTGCAGGACCCTGGTACATAGGTAGAGCCCTTCAATAGGGTGGGGAAGCAGTCAGGCAGGAGGACAGGTCTTGTGGATGGAAAGGCTTTCATCACGAGGTGCACGTCCAGACACTGAGCTATTCTGGGCATCTCATTTTCTCTCCCATGCTCCCTTGATCAGTTTTCCTGTGGCTCTTCCCCAGTAGACACAGCCCTCCTCTTGACAGCCTGGATGTGTTCTTTCCCTCTAAAGGTCATCCCCCCTCCAAACTATCCCTACCATGGGTCACCTTGATGACATATGCAGGGAGCTCTGAGCACCCACCATTCATGTCAACATCCCCTAGAGCCACAGGTGTCATCAGCCCTGAGCACCTGAAGGGCAAAGGGGGCTACTAAATTAAGCTATCTTCGAAACATGAAAGCTTCTGCTAAGCAGGAGAAGCTGGGGCACACCTCAGACCATGCTAGACTTGTGCTAGTGTGAAATATCTTCTGCTCTTCCCACCTCCCTCTGCCCCTGCTGAGAGGAATTAGAGTGCCACCAAAGTTAATCATTATATTGATTTTGCCTACAGCAGCTCCATGCACCAGGTGAGGGCCAACAAAACCCTCTGGATGCTGCTTTGCAGAGATATCTTCTCCTTATCAGAACCATCAGGGTCTCACCACCATGATCTTGCTGCCTGGGCAGGCACTGGGCAAAAACAAAGTCCCTACATCTACATCCCTGGTAGATGTAGTCCTGGAATGCCTGCCAAGAACAGCTGCTCCTTGTAGGTGTTCCAGGAGTTTACCTGCTCATGGCAATCCAGAAGAGACTCTGTCCACCGAAGAACCAGTGGGAGGGCTTGGTGAACCTTGGGGAACTGTCTACTCCTTAGAACCTTCAATGAAACTGTCTGGTCCAGGAGACATATACAGATTTTGGGACACTCAGCTATCCAGTCAGCCTTCCAGGAGCTCATAGGCCACTGGTAATGGGCATAAATTGCAGATTCTTCTTCAAAATAGGGACAGCAGCTCTCAGCTCTAGTTAAATGTGATCAGAGGGGTTTATTCAGGCAGGGTGCGTACTGAGATGTGTTCACAGAACATCACCTCTTCCCCAGCACATGACCAAGTGCTTGAGCCATCCATGAGAAGAGACCTGGACAAAGACACACAGAGGGGATTCTGGCAGACCCATTCTGCCATCCCACCCCTGCCAGCTCCTCCACAAAGTCCCCAGCCCTGTGCTTTCTCCCCACCGTGGCCTTTTCCCCTCACCTGTGGTGCCTCATTATTTGCATGGCCAAAAAATAGCTACTCAGGGCTGATGGACATCTTGTGGCAGAGCCAGAGGATGGCAAGAGTAAGAACCAGGCAATCTGAGGATTAAACACACCTGGGTTTATTGGTGGGAAGCAAAGCCAGAGCTGGTGTTTCCATGGGGTTTACCTGTTGGAGCATCTCTGCTGTGTTTCCAGGGAGCAGGAGGTGAGCCCAGATGTGCAGAGTTTCTTCCAGGTAGGATTGTCCCATTCCAGCTGGTCTTGCAGCAGGACAGCCACCCTGGCTGCATGGTCCGTGTCACTGGCTTCCTTTCTGGTGGGGACAGTTGGTGTCTAGATGCTTTAGGCTTTGGAGAGGCTTGGAGGTTAATAGCCTTGCCGAAACTGTATGTTAGGAAATTACCCTGTGGAGGAATTCAATGAGGAATAAATATCTCCAGCACCACAACTCAGAGAGTCCTGTTTCATACCCTGGTCAGCTCCCCAGTATAAATCCAGGGTATCGGAGATGCATTTGGAGGACATTATTCATCCTCCAGTTTCTGAACTGCTACCTATGCTTCTTCATCTTTTTTTCCTGTAGCAAAAAGTTGTGGTCATGGGCTTCATGTTCAGATGATCCTCTCCCCTGAATCTGAGGACTCCAGTCTCAAGGCAGAAGAGCAAAACCCTTCAAAGCAGAGTTAAAATACTGCTCAGTACCCCATATATAACCGCCCATTACTGGGGTCCAAATGCCCATATGTGGTCTTGGAGTCAACCCTGTGAGATTCCTACTGCTCCTAGACCAGAGGAGGCAGCAACCTTCTTCTCCCTCTGTCAAAAGACAGCTGAGATGCCAGGTCCTGTGCTGAGAACAAAGAGGGACTGGCCAGGGATCTTCCATGGGGCCAACGTTGCCCTACAGGCCTCAGCACCAGGGTAATGAGAGTAGGGCGAGAGGTTGCACTGGTGGTAAATTGTAAAAAAGAAAAGTGTGCTTTTGTCAGCATAAATCCTGAAGTCACTATTTTTATGGGGTGGAATCACACTTGGAAAGATGCAAAGTGTGAAAGTAGCAGCATTGCACAAGTGGCGCTGGTCTAAGGATGCAGGCACAGCAGGGAGTGGAAATGTCTTTCATTAAAGCAAGTGACATTACCAACAAAAAATATCCCAGCCCAGTGTTCAGGTGCACCAGCCATTTCCTCTCATTCCCACATGTATGAAAAGCCCTTCCAGTGCAGGATTAATTTAAGAGCACCAAAGCCCTGGATCATCCCCAAGGATGGTCAGTGGTCCAGCCAGCTAAAAGCATTTCAAGGCTTTTCTTCTCTTCCAGACCCAAACCACTGAGTGAGGGGCCAGGCAGTTGCCCTGTGCCTTTATCCTCTGATCCTGAGCTGTGTGACATTTCAAGGTGCTGCATGGAGGCGGAGGGATGTTTCCAGGAAATAACCCTCTCCTTACCCTACTTGCACACGAGTGCCAGAGTGACATTGTCTGGGAGAGCCCAGATCCTCCAAGGTGAGGGACAGCCTTGGTGGGTTGGCAGCCATGCAACATCGAAATATGTCTTGGCTCCAACCCCCACACCATGAATCTCCTACTTTTACCTGGTTAAAATCCCACTCCCCCAGTTTTTCAGAGGGGTTGCATTGACACCAGCATGGGCAGAACACCCAAGCAGTGACTTTTCATGAAAGTGTCGCGGCGGCAGCCAACAGCACCTTGAAAGAGCTTTGAGGATGGTCATTTTGATAGCAACCATGAAGGCCTGGAACCATGGGAGGCAAGTGAGGGGACAAGCTCAGCAAAGGGACATCTGGAAGGATGGACCAGAGAGATCCCACGACCAGATGACAAATAACCAGAGAGGTACAGCTGGCAAATAGATGGAATTCTGAACTACTGTACGGCAAAATAAATATGTCAGGGAGATGAACAAGCAAATCGAAGATGCCTAGTGTAGGTGGATGGATGAGTGATAGATCCATGGCGCTGCTAGATGGGTGATGGATACTAAGGTGGGGGAGACACTGTAGACAGGCAGAGGGATGTGTGCACCACGGGAGCCATGTGTAATCTCTTTCCCCGTGTGCGAGTCACTTGCCGGCAGTTCTCTTGGGTCCCCTTTAAAAAACGCCTTTCCAGAATCTGCCTCAGAAACATTAGAGTGGATTCAGGAGGTGGGCTGGGGATAGAGGAGTTTGTTCCCAACTCGCCAGGTTGTCTTCAACTAGAAAATGATCTTTAAACAAATCAGGCTCAGTTTATCGAGGCTTCAAATGCTCGTGTGCGCTCACACGCGCCTATGAAGAAAATCTCAAAAACAAAACAAAAACCGAGGGGGGAAAAAAAATAATCAAAAGTAAAAAAGAAGAATTAAAAAAAAAAAAAAAACACAACAAAAAAGCCCCATATTTTAGAGTCAGCTGAGAAGTGACAAAGTAATTTGCTCCTGGCAGTCTATCACGGCAGTCTAATTCCCAGTGACACCATTCAGCTGCTGACTACACTAACTGTCAGAGTCAATTAGCCGGGAGCCAGCAGCGCAAAGTGTTTACGGGTGCTAAAATTCACTCCACACGCTGTGCGGAAGTGAGAAAAAATTACTTTGAGGGAAGGGGGGAAATTCAAGCGGCTGGTTTAACGCTAACGATTGCCTCTGCCGCGCCCCAAGACGACAGCAGGGGCCTAGAGGACACCAGCAGGAGAAGAAGGAAGGCAAGGTGGCCAGAACTGAGGGCACCCAGGGATGTCACAGGTGCCTGGGCACATTCACCCGTGGATCCCACTGCTACAGAAGATGGGACAGATCCTGTGGTAGAGCTGGGATGGCAGCCAATGGAGCCAGTTGGAGGAGGCCACAGAGCTGTGGGCTTTGCCCCCATCCCTTCAGAAGTGGTTTGGAAAGCCAAGGAAAGAGCAGACACCCTTCAATGGATGGCATGAACCAGCATGCAGGATGCCTGGCAGAGAAATAACCCATTTTTCCTGTCATCAAGTCCATGTGCCTGGCACTGAGCTGCACAGACACTGTCCCCAGTCCACCCTCTCTACCCTTCGTGTCTCACAAGGGAGCAAGGAGAAGAAACCTGGTCAGCTGGATGACAGCAGTGCCATTCCTCAAAGTCAGGATCTCTCCAGGAACAGTGAGGAAGAGGAAGAGTGATCCCAGAGCACACACCTGGATGAGGAAAGCATTGCTGTGACAGCCCCATCAGCCTGCAAGCACCAAGGCACAGAGGGGAATCAAGAATGTATCCCCTTTTCCTGCATTGCCAAGTGATAAACAAAGGTCTTTCCATTCCTGCCTGAAAATAATGCTGCGTGGAGGTGAATGCCAGAGTCCAAGAATCATCAGACTTTCCTTCAAGCCTTGAAACCCTTACATTTTTTCCTGTCATTGTTCCTGGCTGGGAAAGTGGGATAAACACATCCAAGCAGCCCGATTCAGGCACGTAAGAGCTGGACAATATTCCTGTTTGGGGAAGTTTTGAGATTATTTTTGTAAAAACTCTTATTTTCTTCTCCCCCAGACAGTAGCCAGGAAAAAGAACCATTAAAGAAATTGAAAATCATCCTCCTCTCCCCAGTCACAAGCCAGCTGGGGACAAGGCGAACTGTTCTCTCTTCTTCTTTTGCAAACACATTGCAATTATGACTTTTTCCCTTTTTTCACAGGTATTTCAACAGCAGAGCTTTCACCTTCCCCAAGATGAAGACAAAAGGCTGAAAGCTGAGTTTGGATGAACAAGGAATATTTTGACAGTTTCAAAGCTTTCCATGAAAAATTGATCAAGAAGTACCTGGGACTTACCTTTCCTGGGAAAACAATCAGTTCTAGCCAATTGTCTGATATTTCTTTAGGGCAAGGAGGTCCTGGGCAGATGTCCTCTTCACGTAGTCCGGAGTGTCCGGCCGTGGAATTAACTCAGGCTCTACCCTGTTGTAGTAAGGTTCTCAAACCCATGTCTTCGATCCTGTGGTAACACCAAACCCAAACTCAGAAGAGATCACTTCTTCACCACTTTTCTTCTTTGTCATATGAGATGTACTCAGATGTTTGTAGGTTTTCCCAATATTTCTTGAGTCAGACCTGAAACCAGAAATAAACCTACACCAGAGGCAAGTTACACCCCCCACACCTCACTCCCAACTGCTGAGATGTGGAGTGTCCCATGGATGCCACTGTGTTCATCACTGCTCAAAGCAGCCCGTGGGGCTCATGGGCTCAGATCTCTTCCCACTGCATTTATTTTATTCCCCCTTCTTTTGCTCTGGCCTGAGGCTGGATGGGAACCAGAGAAGCAGGGAGATGACTTTCTGGTATCTTTATGGCATTCTAGCAAGAGCAGGTGTTTGAGGAAAAAGGATATTGATTTGGATCCAGCCCATAGCTCTGGCCTTTAAAACTATCCCTTTCCAGGGCTGCCCTGGCCCCTCTCCATAGAGGGGAATTCTCCTTACCTGCAGGGTGATTTCAAAGGGCACTGGTATTTACTAGTGTAGCTTGATTGCTCTCCAAACTCCAGCTCTCTAATAGGATGTACCAGCCCTTCTGAGATCGAGCAATGGTTCCCTCTCTCCATTTAGAGGTGAAAAAAACGAGGCAGGAGATATGTGATCTTACCCAACATAGATATCTCCATTCAGGGTTTTCCTGAAGGAGAGACACAGGCTTTGCATGCAACACCTCACCCTAAAGGTCTGGAAATGGGTCTGAGAGCTCACACTCTACAGCAAACTATATCTCTTCCTAACAGGACTTGGGGTTGACCAGGTTGTCCCACATATGCCTTCAAGCTTCTGCTGAGCCAAATAGTCCAGCAGGAGAGGTCTGAGAGTCCCAGACTCACACTCCCTGCTCTCCCACCTTCTTCAGGGTATGCTTGAACCCTGGTGTGTCATGTCCAGCCTGGCTGCACCTTCATCTCGATTGCAGAGAGCCATCAGAGCAGGAAAACACAAGTGGACAGACCAAGGTGCTTTGAGCAAAATTCCATGTTTTGGTAGCTCAGCCCTAAAGTTGTTCCTCTGCCCATTTCCCATGTGCACATGGCACTTTCATGACATGTGAAATCAAAAGAATCAAAAGTTCTCCCTGAAAGAGGCAGGTAGGGTTTTAACTAACCCAGAGCAGGAGGAGGGGGATGCCGTTCCCGGGATGGCTCTTGGGAAGAGATCTTGGAATCACAGCAGACACAAAACACCGTGTCACGCTCTGTGCCCGTGACCTCAACTTCCTGGCTTCAAATCGCTAAATGCAACCTAATAGCAGCTATTTATGCCCCTAAGCAGCAGTAACATTAAACACTGGACCCCTGGCTTGTCCACGCGCTTCTTTTTGCCTGCTGCTTCTCCCAGCCTTCAAGCGATTGCACTTGATGAACGCTCCCAGGAAAAGGGTTCAAGTCCCAGCCTTGGGAGTCATCTCATCTACCTTCCAGTTGCCTGCTCTGCTGAGAACTTTTTTGCAGGTTTAGCTGCACAAGCTCTAGGTGTGGTCCTGCAGGTAGCAACAGTGACTAGTACTCAGGGTGAGTTGGTTAGCTCAACTAAGGAAGAGAAGCACCTACCACAGTGCTGACGAGAGCCACCGTCACCTCAAGAAAGGTCTGGGCAGCTCAGCACAGCAATGTTGGGGGCTTAACATCCCAACAGCACAAACAAGCAGTGTTTCCATTGCATCAGTAACATTCCTGGTGCACAGGACCATTCTGGCCAAGCTGTATTTTCTGTCTAAGGGCAGTAGCAGAACCCTCATTGCTCATGTTATGATAGGTCTCACCATGATCCCATGACCAGACTCCACCCAGACACTCAGGCAGCCCCCAGACTTCTTCTTCAAGTGGACACAGACCAATGAAGGCAACATTGCTACCATACTCCATGGTCAGGGAACCAACCCTGGGAAAGCAAAGTGCTTCAGTCAGACAGGGCACTGGTACCTAAACTGAACCCTCAGGCCTTCAACCTCCCACCCAGGGCAACCACAATGACACCAGCAGGCCAGCATCTTACCACTGAGCTTGTTGTGCTGTCAAACCTCTGGATTTTGTAGAGGTTTCATAACAGAAATGTCTAGAAAACTCCAGTCATCCTCCAGAGATCAGCCTTAAGGTCCTTCCTGGAAGCTTTCGCGCCAAGGTCTGAAATCTGGACCTAAAACATTGTTGACATGACCAATCTGCAGGACATCTTCCCCCACCAGATCCCTACAGTGTAGGAATCTGATACATGGAATCATATTATGGTTTGGGTTGGAAAGGACCTTAAAGACCATCCAGTTTCAAACTGCTGCCATGGGCAGGGACACCTCCCACCACTCGAGGTTGCTCAAAGCCCCACCCAGCCTGTCCTTGAACCCCTCCAGGGATGGGACAGCCACAGCTTCTCTGGGTAATCTGGGCCAGGGTCTCTCCACCCTCAGAATGAAAAATTCCTTCCTAATATTTAATCTCAATCTCCCCTCTTTCAGTGTCAAACCCTTCCCCCTCATCCTATGGCTCCCCTCATCAAGACTCATCAAAACCAGTCCCAGCTTTCCTGGAGCCCCTAGAGGGACCGGAAAGGGTCCAGGGTCTTCCCAAAGCCTTTTCTTCTCCAGGCTGAGCCCCTCCCTCCCCAACTCTCTCAGCCTGTCCTCACAGCAGAGGGTCTTCAGCCCTCCCAGCATCTCATGGCCTCCTCTGGACCCACTCCAACAGGCCTATGTCCTTCTACTGTTGGTGGCCCCAGAGCTGGTGGCAACTCTGCAGGGGGTTCTCCCCAGAGCAGAGCAGTAGGGCAGAATCCCCCACCTCACCCTATTGGCCACACTGCTGGGAATGCAGCCCAGGATGTGGGGGGGCTTTCTAGGCTACAACAGGGCAGTTGCTGACAACAAGGATTGCCATTATCCTCCTGCAACATCTCTGGGATCACTTGTGGCCAGATGGGCCTGAATGTCAGATTGATAGACCCTGTTTGAAACTCAGTAATCAAAAGCCTGTTCACTCTGCTGCATTTTTTTAAATGAAAAATGGAGTAAAGAACAATACAAAACTGTCTGTGTCATTCAAATTTCTTTTATTCTGCATCAAAGCAAAGTAGGGGACTTTTTGAGATTTCATTTTCGACACAAAAAATTACAGGGAGTATTTTTCTACTGCAGACATCTTTTTTCCCCTTTCATAATCATTATTTTTTCTCCCTTTCCTCCTCCTTTGCTAGTGAAGAAAAAGTAGGGGGTTGGTTTTACTTTTTTTTTAAGGAGGCAAAGGAAAAAAAAAAACAACACCAAAAAACCCAAAGAAACAAAACCAAAAGACAAGTGTAAATGCATATTTCCAGCAGAAACTGTGGTCAAAAGACACAGTTGTGCTTTTTTTTTTTTTTTGAGATTTTGCACAGAAATTCTTCCCTTTCTGCAGCAGACCCCAAATCTGAAGCACCTCTGGCTCCTGCTGAGACTGTCTCCAAAAACAGGGTGCTGGCTGACTGCACTAGCCCTTTTTTTTTATCTTTTTCTTTGCACAATAATGTGTTTTGTAGTCTGAGGAGCAAGTCAGATAACCTAAACTCTAGCAGAGGGCTCCCTGGAGGTCCCACGGGAGAGAGGAGGGCTGTGGCAGGGCAGGGTCAGCTTTGTTCTGGTTTTAGAGCAGTTTTCACCTCTTCCAATGGTGACTCCGTCATTGAAATCACCAAAAGTAACCCGTGACTGCAGGACCCACAGAGACCCAATCTCCTGCTGCTCTGTCACCAGCCGTGCGTCTCATTTACACTTAATGTCACTCCAGGTAATCAGCCACAGGGCATGACCCTTGGCAAGTGGTTTTGGCCAAAGTTTTGTAATTATAGGCAATATATTTCCCCCTGAGGTAGCTGTGCCGATTAGCAAATTTCACCTCTTTTTTTTCCTATTTTATTTTTTTTTCCTTAAAATGTGTATAACTATCCTGAGAAATTCAAAGCCAGATCCCAAATCAGTGTGAAACTGCAACTGAGTCATCATGGAGCTGCAGGAACCTGGCTATATGCCGTCATCTGCCTTTTTAAAATACAACTTATCTCAGAGCAGACAAAGTCTGGAAGATCTGACAGCCAAAGGCAAAGCTTGACCAATGCATGCTGGAGATGCACAGCATGTTGTTAATGAGGAGGGTAATTAACCGTGGCAAGAAGGAAGCAGCACTTTCATTACTGTCCCTTCAACCTTTGAAGATACTGCTGATGGTCCTGTCCAGCCAGCAGTTATGGGTTCAAGGGAGAGCTCATGGTAAAGGCAGATGACAAAAAATATTGAGTTAGAGCAGCTTAGTGAGCTACCCGCCATCAGCTGGGTCTACTTTCCACCTACAACCATGTGGCTTCCCTTAAGCCCTAATCAACATCATTCACACTAAAGCATTTGGGTGGCTGAGATCCCTAAGGACAGGGGTTGCCACAGTCCAACTGAGGAATGAGAAAACATTAAATTGTTGTAACTCCATCGCATGTCTGACACCAGCACTGTCAGGCTTAATGCAGTGATGACTGGCTTGAGATGTCCTACCAACCTGGTGTAGAAGATGTTGGAATCAGTGCATCTCACTCCCAGGGAATCCCATGAGAGTTTGGCACCAAAAACCTAGTGAGGTTTTACCTTGCACAACTCGGTGTCCTAACCTTAGGGCTTCCTCTCTGTGCAGGAGCACTCCAGCAAGTCCAGATGTTCATCAAAAGCCACCACCTTCTGACCCTAGGATCATGGACTAAGACACATAAGATTAAAAACTACAGATTTGCAAATGGCTGTGACTGTTACGCTGTGTTCCTGACCCCTAGTAATCACCCCAGTGGTTTATCAACAAGAACAATGGGGCCACATTCATTTCATAAACCCACCTCAGTGAAGCAACTGATCCATTTCATCTACAGGAGAAGTCCCATGCAGCACTGCAGGGTTCAAAAGACATGTCTGAGCAGTGTGAACCTAACTGGGGGACACACACACAACACAGCTCCCAGCCAGCATGTGGCACAGACGAGAGAGAGAATTTGACACTGAGATACTTAAATACCAGCCTTGGAAGAGGGAAGATGGATGGATGGATGGATGGATGGATGGATGGATGGATGGATGGATGGATGGACGGACGGACAGACGGATATGGCGTGAATAGTTTTACTTAGACTCATAGACCCCACCAGACAATGCTTAGCCCATCAAAAGAGGTTGTGTTCCACGTCCTTCATGCATGAGAAGCGATAACGAAGTCATCTGACAGGTTGCAAAATTGTCCCCACATTGTGCCTGGCAGGTCCCGTACCCACCAACCAGCCCTGGTGAGCACTGCCACTGCCCTTAGTCCCCAGAGTTCAGGCTATGCCTGAGATGCTCTCGAGTATGAAACTAAATATGACAGCTGCCAGCCAGCAGCATCCCACCTCGAGCAAAGGAACATTTGGAGCGGCATGATTTCCAAAACTCTCTGCTCCCACCATGATGTGGCTGGATGCAAGCTCATCCTGGAGGTGCTCAAGGATGTAGAAGTCTTGAGCAAATCTAATCCCAGGCCCGGGCATAGGGCTGCAGTGAGCACCTGGCATCACACACCTAGATATGAATAGAGAGGGTCCACATCACCTCTCTAAGGATGTGTGTGGAGCAGGAGAACACCTCTGGGAGTCACACCAGCTTCTCTTGGAGTCATTAGGGAGAAGCAGGCATTTGCTGGTGTGATTCATCTGGCTTTCTGCAGACTTCAAAGTTTGGATGAGATCAATTGCCCCTTCAGCAGGGCCTATTTTTCTCTTTGGCAGCAGAGGCAGCCACGATGAGCAGAGGTAGCGGCTTTTGGAGGGATGAGTCCCTCCTGGCATCTCTCTTTTTTTTTTTTTCTTAAACAAGAATCAAATAGCACATGCACTTCCTCACTGAAAACACCCATCACTTCCAAAATCCCCCCTGAGAAGCCAACAAACCTCATTGTCCCCCTTATTAGCACACAAATTTCCCCCACCCTCTAGAAAGCTCAGCTCCAGAGGAGGGTCACCTCCCCTCTCTCCCACCACATGTTCACGTGGGAAAGAAAAGTGTCCCAGCCCCACAGCAGAGGGATTACAGCCCAAATCTATGCTGGCACGTGCCATTTATTGAAGCACCAACATCCCTTCCTGGATCTGGATCAAAACCTCTGGCTCTAGGGGAGGCGAGGAACCTGCAGCAGAGGCAACACTTGAACTCCTGTCATCTCCCGGATCCCAAGCTGACAGTATCACCCACTCTCCTTCCTGTGCACTTGCCACTCCAGGGGCAGTGCTCTCCCCAACGAGAGGCAGGAGATAACGCTCCCCAAATTACTGACGGCGCAGCCTGTGGCAAGAGCTGGTGAAAGGAGGTGGGAGGGAGGGAGGGAGGGAGAGGAAAAGAGAAGAGAGAAAAAACCACACACGACAAGCTTGTCAGTTGACTTCTTAAGCAAAAGCCAGCAAACCGTGCAGTCAGGCACCGAGTCGGGTTTCTCCCAATTAAATTTAACAAGTGACGCCCCTGAATCTTTCATGAGCATTCGGAAATTTTAGCCCATCTGTCTTTATGCTCACACACAAGTCTCTCTCCTGCTTGTGCTTTTAAACGCCACGATACCCCAGCGATCAAGCCCTGCCTTTTTGTACCGCACTAGCAGCACCTGAGGGGACTTCAAACCCCTCTACAGCAGCTGGTGAGAGGGCGAGGGTGGCCACACAGCCAGCTTGGAGATGGCCAAAATGTGTCTCACCTGGGCCATCTGCTAGGCAGGGCTTGCCGATGCTGCTGTGACTTCCTCGGGAGAGGCATCGCTGCCTCCATTGCTGCCGCATGTGTCGTCGTTCCCCCCCCCACCGGCTTCCTCCCGCATGATCGATTGTCACTTTAATTATCTGTCGGCCCCACGACATGCCGGCAGGTTCCCCAACCTGAGTCAGGCTTCAGAGTGGCTCCCGGGTCTCGGTGTGTTTGTGTGCCGCCTGCGTGCAGCGTCGTCTGCTTTCAATTAAAGCTTGGAGGTAACCTGAAAGAGGCTCACCGGCTGCCGGTGGGGGCAAGCACCAAGACGGGGAGAGGAGGGGAGGGTGAGGAGTGGAGGGAGGAGGATGCCACTGGGTTAACCTTGGAGGGCTGCAAGACTGAAGATGACTAGATGAGGTGGTGGAAGCTGGGGGAACTTTGCCTTGTGGGCTGGGGAGAAACACCAGCATCCCAAAGATGCTTGATATGGTTTTGTAGGGGAGGAAGACCACATGTTGTCATTCTCATAGGCTGCCCTATCCTGCTGCTTCATCAGCAAGATGATGCCAAGGGCACAAGGCTAACAGGTAGGGCCCAAGACCTCCTTGATCCTGGGATCAAGGGATTTTGGGACACAGGGATTCTGCTGTGACTGCCAACCACCTGGTCCTGGCCTCAACTAATCCCATTGCATGCAACAGGCTCTGCACAGTGATGGGGAGGGGTGAATGCAATGCCAGCAAGTCATGGGAGCAGGACCCAAACTGGGCAGGTGGACGATGATTCTAGGGCTTTGGGACCAGAACAGCTTGTGTCTGCAGCCTCCTGCAGCTTTGGAGTCTGAAGGTCCAGCAAAAGCAAGGAGAAGCTGAACCATCACAATGACCTCAGGTGGAGAAGCCAGCACAAGGGTCTGGGGGAGTTAACAGGGTGGTCATGACCCCATCTTGGTGGCACACAGGCACCTGGCTCACCCACTCAGACCCATCTGTGCAAGACCCACTGCCGGAAGCTCACACTTGCAAGGACCATCTCTGGCCTTTCTGCCTTCAGAAGATCCTCTTCCTTGGAGATTCTCCAGCTGCTTCAGCAGCAAACTGTACTGAAATAAATTTAGATAATTTTTCTCCATTTTTATCTGGGAACAATAAATCTTCAAATGTCTGAGTGATGCATTGGTTGCCCCATGTTGGATTCATATCTTTTCCAGAGCACAAGCATCCTTTGGAACGCTTAGGACAACTGTCCAAAGGTCTTCAGGAACATTTTGGTCAGTTACTGCTGTCCTTGTTACACTTGGTGTGATAGCAACTGGCCATCCCACTGGGGTCCAGGCCCTCACCATGCTCTCTGCAGCATAGAGACAGAAGATGACAGGTCCCTGTCACCAGCAGCCAGCTTTCTAAACATTTTACAATTTAAATTGGATTGCACACATTCACAGTCTAAACACACCTTGGTTATTTCTGGAGTGTGGCTTTTTTTCCCAAGCTGTAATGACTCAGTGTTCCAATAGCAAAACTTTTGCTGCTTTGACTGGTTATGTTAGCACAAGAGCTGCTGGACCCATGAGGGGACAGTTTCTATGTTTAAGCAAAGCAATGCTCATGTGAAATGGACCATTTCATCAGGGAAGCCAAGGTGGAAGGAGGCGTGATGGGAACTGCTTTCACATCAATGAAGAGATCCCTCCAGCTCTGATGGTCTCTGGATCTGACTAGCAATAAATCCCTTCCCAGACACAGGCTGGCTACTGAATTATCTCCAATATAGGGCAAAACCAGCCATTGAGTAGAGAACCCATGCACAAAGTTGTTGCACCAACAACCCTGTCCCCATTCCTCTGCCCCTGCACAGCTCTGCAGCCCCCTGGCAGTCACAGCACCCACCATAGACCCACAGGTGTATCACCTGGGGCCTCACAGTTTCTTTCCTTCCCCTCTTACAAGGAGTTCATCTCTCCTGGTTGCCCAGGGGAACCATAGTCCTCATCCCAATCTGCCCCACAACAACCAACCCAACCAAACTGCTGGATCAAGCCATTCTCAGCCCCATCCAGCCCCCGTTCTCAGCCCTCCGCCTTGACATAGGCTGAGCTCTCAGTATTTGGGATCACATCCTGATCCCTTAGTGACACAGGTTGTCCGTTTGGAAGCAAGTACATAAATGCCTCCTCTGTCCCACAGGGAAAGGGACAGTGCTAGCTTTCAGCTTATGCACAGCTTGGGAAAGGTGGTGCCAGCCTCAGGAGGATGCAGACTCACAGGCATGGAAAGATTAAATTGCCTGATATTTTCCAGCTGGGGGAATTTCGAAGTGAGGACAATCCTCCTTGGACACCCTTCCTCTTTGTTTGCCTCCTACCCAATCACTCGGCTGTTGTCACTGCCTCTTCTCCTACCCTGGGGGCCTGGCAGGACCCAAAGGCTCAGCAATGTCCCTTGCAGGTAGACACTAATGCTGCAGGGACCTCAGTAGGCAGACAGATGGGTAGACAGATGGAAGAAGGGTCTCTTGTACCTGGAGGGCAGATGTCCCCTGGCGGATAGGAGATGCTTAGGCTGCTCTAACTAGAAGGAAAAGCAAGAAATTTCACAGAGTTTCATACACTGACAGAGAGGCGTGCTGGGCTCTGCTGCTGTTCCCGGAGGACCACCATGAAACCCCCGAAACAGCAGGCGTTTCCATCCCCGCCACCTCAGGGGGACAATCCTGCTAGCCCTCCTGGGTATGGAGGATATGATCTAATGGGCGTTTAGCATTTTTCAGCTGTCTGCTTCTACCCCACAAAGCTGAGTTTGCATTCAAAGACCAGGATCTGGCTCCAAGGCCCACCCCAAGCCAGCAGCAGTCTGGTCTCCTTTCTCTTGAGTGATGGAGAAGGCAAAATCCAGCCTTTCAGTGAGGAGAAATTTCCCCAAGGTCAACTTGTTTCGTAATGTCCCATGGTGTTACTTGCAATTTCCTTTGTGCTGCCTGTTGCCACCAGCAGTTCCTTCACTAAATGCTCCCCAAGCCTGTGTAGACAAGGCCATTTCTGAGGACATACACTGATTCAAAGTTATCATCGTTCTTGGATCCTTTTGTGGGGACCCAAGGTCCAAGACACTCTTTTCCTGTGCTGGGTTGAGAAACTGGCTCTGGCTGCACTGGAGCTAAGGCTTACGGGTTTGCCCCACAGTTTTGACTTGTTCACCTTTTCAGCCCCAGTGAGAATTCCCTCTCAGCCCTTCATAACCCTGGGTGACTGAGAGACAGCGATTCCAGTTCCAGACTGTTGGGTTTTACTCTGCAGTTTGAGATATCAAACTGCAGAGGTGGTGGGAGGTGGTGGAGTCACCCTCCCTGACTGTGTTTAAGAGCAGATTAGATGTGGTGTTGAGGGATCTAGTGTAGGGGAGAACTTGTAGAGTAGGGCTGATAGTTGGACTTGATGATCCCAGGGGTCTCTTCCAACCTAAATGATTCTATGATTCTATGATTCTATGATTCTATATCATGATTAGGTGGCTGCAAAGGGAGCTCTGCCCAACTCAGGACTGCTTTTTCCTTGCCTTGCTCCATCCTTAAGGCTCTACCTCTGGCCAGCTCTGGAAGAGGGATCCTGGGTTAAACAAGCCAATAGAACCTCATTACAAGGTTTATATATATCTTTTCAATGATAATATTGCAGGGACTGTAGTCTGAGCACATGCAACCTGCAAGGTATCAAAGATGAGGTGATATCTTTGAGATCAGCTGAGGCAACTGAGAAATGTAGATGGCTTCTGAAACACCAGCCCTCCAAGTGGCTGGGCGAACAGCAAAGAGCATTGAGGTGATCCAGAGTAAAAGCATGGACTCTTCAAGTCCAGACAGCTCTTTAACCCAAAGCTGCTGCTTTCTTTCTATCCCTGGTGGAAAGAAATCCATCCCCCCAATCCATTTACACTGTCCCTCCTCATCAGGGAGCTGATCAGGGTTAAAATGACTCAAGGGGGAAAAACACCAAGGGATTTTTCAGCCAGAAAAACACAGAGGACTTTGGAGCAGCATGACCTCCTGTGAGAAGAGCTGGAGGTCTTGGACAACAACCATATCCCTAATGGTTACCCTCACTAGCACCCCTTGGATCCACAGCAATAGTTTCATTACCATCTTCTAAGAGACTTAATACAACAGTCTAATTCACATTTCCCTCAGGCCATCTCCAGTGAACTGACCTTCGGCCTTTTCTACGCCATAAACATCCCCAGAGAAATCTCAGGCCGAGTGCTTGAGAGAAACAGTCCCTGGTCAGCATTCAACCTTGATGTAAGTGAGGGGAAGGAGACAATTATACGCTCGTTAGTTGGACAACAGGTCAGAGGCAAGAGGTCAGAAATACAGAGAGAAAAATAACCAAACCATAATTGGAAAAGAATTGGTGCAAAAGAGGTTTTTAAGGACAGGCTGGAGGCGAAAAGATGATGCTGGGATATAGAATCATAGATTGGTTTAGGTTGGAAGAGGACCTTAAAGATCATATAGTTCCAATGCCCCTGCCACAGGCAGAGACACCTCCAATTAGACTAGGTTGCTCAAAGCCCCATCCAGCCCAGCCTTGAACACCTCCAGGGACGAGGACTCATTTCTACATTGACCACAGCTTCTCATCAGCCTGTTGCATGCCCACAGCAGTAGGAACTAAGGTGGCTTCATGTTTAAAGCATCCTTCCTGCACTCTCTTGTGCACCCAGGATGCCAGTTAGGAGCCAGTACTGTTGGCCCATCATGCTTTGCTGTCTCCAGGGCTGGAACATGTCTCTGTCTTATCAAAAACATTGTCCATTTCCTAAGTCAGACCCAGAAGCTCTGAGAATGGGTCTGGAAAGACACCTTAAACACTCCAGAAAGTTCAAAAATTAGATTTTTAATGTAAATTTCCTCAGGGACAGGCTCTGGACAAGTCCCAAGGATTGATGCAAGATGGTAGCACGGCCCCAGGACACAGACAAAACATTTTTAGTTAACTTCTCCACCAGCTGGAGGTGCCCTGGGAAGGTGTTTCAATCCCCTAACAGGAACTGATGGCAGAGTAGGAGCCAAGAGTGTCCCAGGTCCTAAAGGCATCTTCGCAATGGAGAAGAGCCTGTCAAATAGCCAGCTGCCACTCAAAGGGGCAGTCCCTCACCCCTCTGCCCAAACCCACTTATGTGGCCTAGTTCCAGAGCTCATCCAGCCTCATTGAAGGACATAAACCAGTAGGAGAGCCTCTTACAACAAAGAAGTGATGTGCTCCATGTGCTTCCATGGACTCAGAGTGTAGTCAGAGTTGGTCCAACGGACAGGGCAGGACCACACAGCTAGGGCAGAAGGGATGTGAGATGGCTGCTTTTAGACACTAGCATCACAATTTAGCTGAACATAGGAGATTCCAGTTAAATATGAGGAAAAACTTCTTCACAGTGAGAGTGACTGAACACTGGAACCGGCTACCCAGGGAGGTTGTGGAGTCTCCTTCTCCGGAGACATTCAAAACTCACCTGGGCACGTTCCTCTGTGATCTGATCTGGGTGTTCCTGCTCCAGCAGGGGGATTAGACTAGATGATCTTTCAAGGTCCCTTCCAATCCCTGATATTCTGTGATTCTGTGAAGCATGAAACCCCACACTCACCAACATGCCCTCATGATGTGCTGGGGCAGGTCATGAAAACCAGCCCCCATTGGCAAACTCAGAAGAGAGGCCAGGAGAGAAGAAAGCAAACAGTGCCCTAAATGCTGGAGATGCTTCCTCCACATGAACAGCACAAGGTGTCCAGGGACTGGCCAGCACATCAACCTCCTTGGCACTCGAATGACCTCAGCTTCTGCTTGACTGTCGCTACAAGCCCACTGCTGACCTGAAAGAAAATAATAAAGAATTAATCAAGACAAAGCTCTCATCGGTGTTAATGCTTCACAGCTCCTTAGCCACTGTACTGGAGCATTTCAAATGCCTGGTAGTTTGCTTTGCTTTATGAAATAATTATGATGGAGAGGCAACCAATGTGGTCACCTAAGCCCTGGGTGCTGCTCCCACCATCACGCCTTTGTATGACACCCAAAAGAGGCACAGAGGAAATGGCCTGCAAAGGGCTTTCAAAAGCTTCACTCCATTTCACCAGCAAAAGGGTTGTACTGCTCTTCTCCCTTCTATCTCCTCTTTCTCCTTCTCTCACTCACAAGAATACTCATATCTCCCCTGCTATTTAACCTCACACAACCCCAGTCTTCTCCAGCTCAGGCCTCAAGAGCAATAAATTGCTCTGGTGATATCCTTCAGGAAGCAATCCCAAGCTCTTAAGGACAACATGTGGCTGATGGCTCTGCAAAACTACTTCTGGGGCTCATAGCATTTCCACAGCAACCATCACAGGGCAACATTACCAGAAGCAGACCCCACACATCACTAGTCTTGGTGAAGCACTATATCTTTGGAGGCCTCTCAGGACCACAAGGCTACACAGGAGAGCTCTGAAATCACAGTTGACCCACCACATCTCCAGCAGTGATTAGCCATCCCCTGTCTTAGGTATTCATGTAGTACTGGAACATCTCAAGGCCCACCTTGACCCAGAGGAAGAGTGATGTGGAGGGCAGTCAGGTTAAATCAACAGGCAGAACACTCTAGTGCTTAAAGGACTGGAGAAGCCAAAAAGCTGATTTAGAGCAAAGAAGAAGGAAGAAGCTGAGCTGAGCAGGAAATAATTTTCCTGTCCTACAAAATACTGTACTTGGCCCTCAACTCTGAGATTCTGGGACACAATGCCTGCAGGTCATTGAAACGTGGGCTGCAGAGACCATGTTATGTCCACCAAAGGCGGACAGGACAGATAACCAGAGCTGAGCAAAATTAATTAGCATCTCCCCTGAACATAGATGTCTCTGATGTACGTCTCTATCATCTGAGCTATATACCCGTGGTTTCATCCATGGCCCAGAGAGAAAAGCTGCCATTTTTATAGTGCATCCATCCAAACAAATGTAGGCATTTACTTTAGGTTGAATGAACCTCCGGTTACTCTCTCCTCTTGCCTGGCCCAAGAGGAGATGCTCACGTTTCATCAGATGAAACCTGCAGTACCTGAGGGCTGACCAGCTCTGCAGGTGGGAAGAAAAGGAAAGGAGAAAATTTAGGTTGAGGCGTAATTGCTCTTGATTTTCTTCACCTGAAACACGTTTCTTCTTATTCCACTGATGCCACAGTCAATTTTTTTCTTACCTCCCTCACTGACCCACAGTAGCATACAGCTTAGCCTCTGCCAAACTGCCCCAAAATAGCAAGTCTTACACACTGAACAGGCACGAACAAATGGGAGGCAGCACACAGCCTCATGGGCATGATTGCACACACAAAGGAAGAAGAACAGGGATGTGTCCTTCACCCCTGCCATCTCCCATAACCCTCCAAGCACAACACCAAGCAGCAGTTTGCACACATCGCAACTGGACCTCCAGCAAATCCACCTTCGGCATCCCTACCCTAAATCCTCCTGCCAAGAAAGCAAGGTCGGCTTGGAAGAGAGAGAAATTTGGGATCTGTGGGCTCCTCCCTTTAATTTCTGCATGGCTTGTTTGCCACCGCAAAGTCAGCCTGTACACGCACATCACCAGCAGAGAGACAGAAGCTCTGAAGACTTCTGAGAAGGCAGATGCAGACAAGTTGTTTTCAAGTCTTGCTCACTCTCCATAGGAGACACCGCCTCTTCCACTGACTTCCTGAAATCACCTGTATTAAGATGCATCCCTGGTGCCATAAGCAGCTTCCAGTGGATTTTTAATGGAGCACACAGACTCGGGTGCTTTCATTTCTAAATACCTTGCTCGGAGCAGCTGTTGAGAGCTCTGACAGCATTTCATACAGGCAAGAATGCAGGAAGCTGAGAAGAGGGAAAGAAAGAGTCTTGGAAGCAACACAATAAGCAGTGCTAATTATTTCATGGAGGAAAAGGCATGATGGACACAACAAGAGTTAAACTGCAGTGAGCACATATCCAAAAACCAGCCCTGGAAACTTGACGGTCAAGAGGTCATAGAATCATAGAGTAGTTCAGGTAGGAAGGGACCTTAAAGATCACCGTGTTCCAGTCCCCCTGCCATGGGCAGGGACCCCTCCCACCAGACCAGGTTGCTCAAAGGCCCGTCCAACCTGGCCATGAACACCTCCAGGGACGGGGCAGCCACAGCTTCTCTGAGCAACCTGGGCCAGGGTTTCAACAACCTCAGGGGGAAGAATTTCCTCCCCAGACCTCACCTACATCCTCCTTCTTTCAGTGTAAAACCATTCCCCCTCACCCTGTGGCTTCCCTCCCTGACCAAGAATCCCTCCCCAGCTTTTCTGGAACCTCTTTAGGGAATGAAAGGCTGCTATAAATTCTCCCTAGAGCCTTCTCTTCTCCAGGCTGACCCCCCCCACACCTCTCTCAGCCTGTCCTTACAGCAGAGGGGCTCCAGTCCTCTGATCACCGTAGTGGACCTGGATCCTTATGCCGGGGTGCTGAGCACCTCCATCTCATCCCTGCTGACAGCATCACAGAAGCTCTTGAGATGAAGATGCTTTGGCCTAGACATTGGACCTCCCTGCAATGCCTCTTGGCTTTGCCCCTCTCCAAGCCATCATTCAGGACTTGTGAAGAATCTGGGGCAAGATGGAAATGGGATTAGAAAGAAACATGGATGTTGCTGATAAGCTCATTTTAAACCCCAGCTCCCCTCTTCCTCTGCCCAAGAACTCCCTTTGCTTCTTGTAGACCCATCACCGTGAGACAAAGAGTTATTGGAGACATGCTGGAGCATGGCCACCTCCTCCTGCAGGCTTAAAAGAGCTGCACATGCAAAGGCTGGTAAAATAGACCATGACAGGGACTATTCCTGGGTACCACATTGGATGAGGCCAACCCAAGCTACAGCTGAATTCGGCTGGTTGAGCACAAGCTCTACCATATCAGGTCCATGAAGACTGGAAGTCTATGGCCCTGTTGAGCTCAGCAGCAGAGACATAGCTAAACACCCAGCCTCTTGGGAAGTTTTTAGGTTATTTTGGGAGCTACATGGCTGCTTTTTGAGGTGGAGACTCTTTTCATCACTATGTCACTTCTTGCTCTGGCGCTTCGGTGAAGAGCAAGATGTTGAACCCCTCATCTCCTGTGCTGCCCAGCCCTTGCTCCTGTGGTGCTGGCAAAGATCAACCCCGGCTGCAAACCCAGGGCGATCGAACCAAACCGAAACACAACCCGGGAGCAGCAGCAGGAGAGGAGCAGCCGCGAGTCGGTGCTAAATGCTCAGTGTGATGTAAAATCAGCCTGGGCTGCGTATGCAAAACGCGCCCCATGGAAACGATGCACATTAGGAAACCAGAGCTGCCCCTGGATACCGCACATGTTACGGGGAGATGATTTACATCAAGTCCTTTCTAGAGGAAACTGCCAGCCTTGACAGGCAACAGATTTGACCTCCCTTGACAATTGCCCCAATTTGCTCAGCTCTTTGCTTTATGGATCCTGGCCAGGTTTTGTTTTGGTTGCTTAAATATTTCTTCTTTGTGGGTATTTTTTTTTTTCTTTTTTCTTTTTTTTCAAGTGAATTTAGCAACATTAGAAGACGCCTGACTGACAACCCTGGCAACCAGGGACTCTTTAACCACACAATGCATGTGTCACCATGAGGTGCAGAGGTGTCTTCTGCTTAAACAGCGGCTGTTTTTAAAGCCATCAGCAAATATTCGGTCATGAGAACTGCCCTGACACCTCTGCTTGCTTCAAGACCTGGGCTAGAGAGGCCTGAAAATTGGATATCTTCACTGTGGTGGCTTAAAAAGGCTTTGGGATTCATCTGATATGATTTTATCCCCATTTTCTTATCACATCAGTAATTCTGCCTTGTTCTACTTTGGGTTTTTGTTTGTTTGTTTGTTTTCTGTTTGTTTTTTTTTAATTCCTAGAAGCACCAATAGTTAACCAAGGACCACGCAAAAGGGAAAGATGATGTCAAGGAGCACAGAGCAAGGGCCAGTGATCTGTTTTCTCCCAGCCAACTGCTTCATGTTTGTTTTAGTCAACACCTACTTGACTCAAACATCCAGCACCCCATCAGAAGGAAAGTAAAAAGTAAATCTGTTTAAACGGCAACTTTCTTGAAACAGCGCTTAGGAGCTGATCCACTTTTCTGCATCCTCTGATGAATTTTGGGGAAAAGATCAAAAAGGTTGAGATTGAGCTCTCCTGATAGCCTGGGGTGACAAACAAGTAGGGAGAGAAGTACACACCTCCCTAAATACTGGGGGAGCCAGCCTGGCTTGACCCATGATTAATTCTGGTTTTCATTTGCAAAGTCACCTTCATATCCTCATGGTTTATCTCTCCGTAGTAGTCCCTCGCTTTGTGGGATGGTGGCAAACCTCTAAGGCAAGTGCTTTCCTTTGGGGGCTGGAGGAGATGCTAGGGCTGTGGGACACGAGCACTTCAGCAGGAACAGGGGGTGGATGTGACGGCCAACAGCCCCACACCAGGCTGGAATTAACTGGCTACAAGAACCCACCTCACTGTTGTCCATCCACAGCTGAACTCACACGGTCTAGGATCCCGATGCTCTCTCTCTCTCTGTGCTGGACATAATTTCTCACACACACCCCTAATATTTCACCCAGGGACCACCCAGATCAGGCAAGACCAAAGCAACATCCAGGAGCCAGAGGTTGTGCTCCTACATGGGCTCTACCAAAAACCTGCTCTGTGCAGCTGGGGCAGCCCACAGTGTGACGCATGGGCTCCTGCACCCCAAGAAGGACCAAGGGGCATGGTGGAGGTATCCAGGATCCCCCTATGAGATGGTCTCTGAAGGAAGCACAGGATCAGGAGAGCAAAGTCAGTAACCCAAATGAGCAAACCCAAGCTGCCATGAAGAAATCAAGACCTTGTGTCAGCTGAGAGGACCAAATGGATTGCCCTCTCCTTTCCTTGCCAGCACATGGATGAAGCCAGCAACACCACAAAGCCAGTACAACACATTTATCTCCCATAACAGTACTCAGGCAGGGTGCAGCCATGAGAAGGAGAGCCTCCCAGTGCTCCTCAGACCACCTCTGAACGTGCATCAGACAAGGTGCAGCCACTTCATTGCAAGGTCAGGCATGGAAGAGTCATTTTGGTCTCTGCCCTGCACTCAAAAGGTCAAATATGATCCTTTTCTAGGACTCATTATCAAGAAAACATGACTCTATTTTTTTCCCCTTGCTTTTTCCCTAGTATCCTATAGTCCATTTTCACTTGACCCAGCTGGAAAATATTGTAGATCTCTTTTGTAGTCCTTCCTCTTGACTATCTGGTAACAACAGCATGTCTACAATCCCACCCTTTCTCCCAGATTGCTGTGATTCCCAACATACCACCCACTGTCCCTTTATAGGCAGGGCCCAATGGGTTCAATCCTGCTAAGCCCAAACACCTCCCTGCTCAGGTACTCATACCTCCATCCCTGTCCCTGAATAAGCCCAAACACCTTCCTGCTCAGGTACTCACACCTCCATCCCTGTCCCTGAATAGACTTCTGTCCCAAATACTGCTCCAATAAGTCCCCAGCAGTTTGGTGCTCATGAGTCTGTCCCCAGCATCTCAGGAGGGGCTGCTGCTCACACCATCACCACATCTCTGTATCCCACCTTGTTGCCATGAGAGCTGCAACAGTCACAGTGTCTGAAACCCTAACCAAAGTCCCAGAGCACTTTGTTGCTCTGGCTTCTGCCATGGAATCATAGAATGGTTTGGGTTGGAAGAGACCTTTAAAGGCCATCTAGTTCAACTCCCCTGCAATGAGTCTGAACAACTAGATCAGGTTGGTCAGAGCCCCATCCAAACAGGTCTTGAATCACAGAATCATAGAACGGTTACAGTTGGAAGAGACATTAAAGATCATCTGGTTCCAATCCCCCACCAAGGGCAGGGTCACATGCCCCTAGACCGCATTGCTCAAAGCCCTGTCCAACCTGGCCTTGAACACTTCAAGGAATGTTTCCAGGGATGGGGCACCTACCACCTCTCTGGGCAACCTGAACCAGTGTTTCACCACCCTCATTGTAAAAAAATTTATTCCTTAAACCTAGTCTTAATCTCAACTTTTTTAGTTTAAAACCCCTTGTCCTATTGCAACAGGCCCAGCTAAATAGACCCTGTCCCCATAGTGCCGTGCTGCCCATGAACTTACCTCCAACATCCCATCCCATCTTCATTCTCCCCACAGCTACTGTGGCCACATTACCTCAAATCCCTAAAAAGGCAATAAATCCCCTGGCCACCTCCCAGTAAAGCATCCGGCATCCCCCATCTGACCACTCAAAGCCCCTTTACCCAGCCCAGAGCCCCAAACTGGTCTCTTCTGGTGGGGAATTTCAGGCTTATTGGGGATTTTTGCATGGGGCTCTGTATGGGAGGAAGGAAGATGGTTCTTGCAGCTTGGGTAGGGCTGGGTTAACAGCTCGGAAGCAGTGCCTGGGAGATGCCACAGCAGGAAACTGGTGACCCACTAACAGTCCTTTGCAACCCATGTGATTCTTGGTCTCAGATTTCTAGCATATCACAGGGGAAGTGGGGTCCAGGGAGGAATGGAGAGGGAGGGGGAAACTACCGACAGGGTGGAAACATGAAAAATAGCAAGAACAAAAAGGTAAATAAATAAATAAATAAAAACCCAAATCAAAGAGAATAAGTGAGTGCTGATTACACCACAACACAAAGCGATCTGGAGCGAGTGGCAGCCTGCACTGAGCCACCCCATCACCACCAATTGCACTCCTGCTTCCAACCCCTGCTGAGAGCAAAGGCCCATGGGGAAGGGAGCACAGCACGAAAACAAAATGTGTATGGCCATCAAGGGTTGAGAGAACTCACCCTGGCCTCACCAGCTGCCACTGATGTGTCCCCATGCACGTGGGCTGGCTCCTGCGTCCCGTTTTCTCCAGCAGCACTGCCTCCCCCCTAACCACAACCGCTGGGGTGAAGGTATGGGAAAGGAGGTTGGAAATCCAGGTGATGGACAACAGGGTTGAAAACACATGTGCATGGCAGTCCTTGCACCAAAAAGCAAGGACAACACAATATAACTCATAGATAGATGATGGGCCAAGCCACAGTCTCCCCCACATATTTGTGACCTGGGAAACTGAGGCACTGGGAAAGGCTATTCTCCAAGAATGGGGTTAGAGGTCCTTACTGGGAGAAGATTCTTCTCCACCCCCTCCTACCTGTTCCCACTAAGTCTAAATTCATTAGCACAATGTTGCCTTGGCAGGGAAGTCTTGCACAGTCCATTATCCTAATTGTCCACATGGCCTCATCCAGCTTCTGGATGACCACAGTGTGACTGCCTGAGAGCATGCGCCACTTGGGACCCTGCCCTTGGAGGTGAGTACAGCCAGCAGCATGGGTACCTCCATCCCAATGAGCCTTCCATGCCTCATAACACCTTATTCCCCTCCTTCGAGCATCATGGTCTGAGACCCTGACAGTGCTGCTCAGTCCATCACCAAGTGCTGTGCAGGATGCTCTCCTTGGAAGTCTTATGCAGGATGCCCTCCTTGATGGAGATAATATCCAAACATGCTCCAAAGAGCACCAACAAACCTGAGAAGGGATAAGGACTAAGCTACACCTGGGGAGGGGTGCCAGAGCTGCAGACCCCCGTCACTGAGGCATTAGCAGCATCTCCCCTCCCTCCAGCTCGCCTGCCAGAGTGGGGCATATCTGTCCCCACGGCCCTAGAAGCACCTGGGGACAGGGTGTAGCCCCCAGCAAGCTAAGCGGGGGGAGCCACCAAAGCTGATTTCCCAGGGCGCAGACACAGCTGCAAGTGCAGGGAGGCTGCCAAAGTCCGGGGAGAGAAAAAAAAATAAAAAAATAATAAAAAAAAATACACCACTGATTAATATCGTCCTCCGGCAGATCCCGCGCTGCAGATGTGCAGGCTGCTGACTCGGCAGCTCCTTGCAAGGAGACCCGGAGCCAGCAAAGCCAACAGGAGCAACGCACATACACGGATCTACAAAGCTCCTGGGGTGGGGGTGAGGGGACACAATAGAGTGCAGGGGCAACACTGGCGCTGGGATGCCCAGCGTGGATGCTGCCCTCCCATCCCGTAAGGTCTCCATAGCAAAAAGTGGCTCTGACCCTCTAATACCCGGCAGTTCTATCTCGGGAACAGCAGCCCGACAAGATGCCTACGACAGGCAGCTGCCTGCGGGCTCGGGCAGGTGGAAATGAAGCCGCTTGCATCAGCTCCCATGCCGGACACCGTCCTTGCAAGGATGGAGATCAGAGACCTTTTATTCTGTGGGGATTTGGTTGGTTGCTTTGTTGTTTTTTGGGGGGTTCTTTTATTTTATTTTAAGAAAGGCTGAAACTCCCAGCACGCTCCCGCAATAACCCACCGCTGGTTCAGCTGTGGGATAATATGCACTCATATTACCCATTTCTAATTAAACCAGAGAGCCTCCTTCTCTGATGAACTAACCCATTGGAAATTAATCAGTGTCTGACCAATACCAGAAAAAAAATCTGGGAGAAAGACATTGCCGTCAACTGGGCCCTGCCTGATTAGACAGGGAAGTAAAGGTCTCCCAGCAAAACAGGAATCGACTGCCATGCCTTGGCCCAGCACCGCATCGATCCATGCAGGTCACATTTAGGAATGCTAATGAGCTTGCACGGAGGCAAAAGATAATAATTTGTGTAAGAAAATGCAGCTCTTGATGGGGTGTTATTTCTAGGAAGGGTTGATGCAACACCAACTCAGGGATCTGCATCTTTGGGGCGGTCAAGGGGCTGCCCGGGGGAAATGGGGCAGCCGGGAAAGAAGGAGCTGATCCTTGGGCATGGGGCTGATTTTTCTTTTGGACATGGTGGTGGATTTGAGAATGCCTGGTGCAGACCCCATGGGCAGCTGCCCTGCTCCTGAGATGGTCACAACAGACAGGGCCAAACAGAATACACGAATACCCCAAAAAGGGAAACGCAATGCAGTCCCCATCTGAAGGCTCAATCCTTCACATCCAATCACCTTCATTCCTCCCACATTCAATCTGACTCCTATTGCCCGTTCCTCCAACTCAACCACCTCTATCACATTGCCTGTTCCTCCTACCACAACCACTTCCATCCCTCCCATCTCAACCACCTCCAGACTGTTGTCTACCCCTCCAACTCAACCATGTCCATCCCATTGCCTATCTGTCCCAAAAAAACACCTCTGCCTCTGTCTCATTACCCATCCCTTCAAGTCAACCATCTCTGTTCCATTGTCAATCCCTCCCCACTCAAACACCTCCATCCCGTTATCCTTCTCTCCAACCAGAACCATCTCTGCCCTGTTTTTCTTCCCCCCTGGTCAATCACCTCCACCCTGTTGTCCATTCTCCCTTACCAACTGCATCCATGCTGTTACCCATTCCTCTCACCACAACTACCTCTAGCCTATTTGCCCATCCCTCCTGGTCAACCTCTTCCCTTCCTTTGCCCATCCTTCCCACCCAATCATCCTTCCCAAACAACCACCCCACAACCAGAAACACACCTGGTACTTCCCAGAGAGCACAACCCACACAGTATCACTCACACTGGGTCCACGACGTCTCCCATCTCACTTCCACCAGCCAACTTTTATGGAGTGCAGGAGAGGAGCACCAGGGAGATGAGATGCCAGACAGGTCCAGTTGCTGCAAAAGTAGGTTCATACATCTTTAACCACCACCCAAATTTTGCCAGCTGTGCATTTGTGATGGGCAAGAAAGGAGCCAGGCCTGGGGTACCGCAGCCTTACCAGGACCTCCACACCTCCCTCCCAGCACAGCATCACCCCATCAATATTTCATGCCCAACATTGTGGCTTTGGCAGCCTTTTGCTTGTTTTTTCATTGTGGTTTTCTTCATTCCTTCTCTACTGTCTGTCCAGTGCTTCCTCAGCCAGCACTAATGCCCCATCCCAGGAGATCCTCAGGACCCCCACAATGGTTCCTGAAATATTAATGGGGCAGGAATAGAAGACTGTATTGGACAACCTTGCTTGTAATGGGAGTGTGAGCGTGGCCCCAGCACACCTGGTGGTGGGTCGTCCTTCCCGCCTCTTCCTCCCCACCCTCTCCCAGAACAAAGCACATGAAGAGCCTACCCCCAGAAATGGGGAGATAAATTAGCTGAGCTCCTAATGCCAAATAAAAATATGTTCCTGAGTGTCTCCTGCCTGTCATCTGCCTCTACCAGGCTCACCAGGAATGGAAGACTTCAGTCAGGTCATCTGAGGCCTTTTTGTCTTCTGTGGTCATGGTAGCAAGGTTTGAGTCTCCTCTCCTGAATTCAGCTCTTTCTAGTGTGCTCTGGAGATGCTGAGCTGTACTGTCCAGAGTCACCTCCCCAAATGGGCGCTGAGCTCAGCCTGGTCCTCCCCCTTCTACCATCCCAGAAGGAATTTTTGCAGGGAGCCCAGACATGAACAGGGAAGGAACAAAAACTCTCTCCATCCCTCTCCCAGAGCAATGGGAGAGGTCAAATACCAACCCCATGCTTCCCACCTCAAACCCTCTGCCTCTGGACAGCTGGAGCACAGCAACCCACCCGGGCAACCTGTCCCTTCCTTAAAACTTAATCAGCAGGTGATGAATATTTCACAAAGACAAACAGGCCAGGTAGATAGGGTCTATCATTTATTCATGAGCATCAGGGAAGGAAAGGCTGTGGGCAGAGCGATCCAGGCTCAGACGGGTCATGGACATCACCCAGTGAAGCTCTTGTGGCCAAGACCTCTTGCACAGCTGAGGCACATCCTAGTCCTGTGGGCATCTGTGCCAGGAGATGGAGACATCCCACCAGTCCCTGCCATGGGGACACACAACCCTGTTCCCCTGCTGTTTTTCCCCATGGGACCAGCTCAAGAGGTGAGGCAGTATGAAAGCCCTAGGGAAGCAACATGGGGTGAGGTGATCCCAGGGATGGGGCACATCAGCAAATCTTCTACCAGCTCAGGAAGAAACCCAACCAAAACCCCCAGCCTGGAGAAATATGGTGGCAGATGCTGGCCAGTCCCTTGACCACTCCACTGTGCTCATATCCATATCAGGGAACCTGCAACTTTGGACAATTTTTTTGGAATATCAACCCTTAAACCCAAACCCTGCTCTGAATAGAGTAACAATGGACCAACACTGGATCAGGGCAGTATTCTGGCACTTCTGAAAGTCAAAAACAATGCCTCTTCCTGCATCCTGTCCTGTGAACAATCCCTAAAGCCTGTTTCCAAACCAGCTCCAAACCCATTTTCCATCCATAGCCCAGGCAGGGCAGGAGCTACACGCTGCTCCGACCTGGTTCTATTCACATGTAACATCCATGAGTCCCTCTGTAATAACATGTTTAATTAAAAGCAGCCTGGCCACAAAGGCCGGTCTGACATTTAACTGGCATGCTAACGAGAAAGACGTTAATTATCCAGCTTATTAGATGTCCACATTATTAACATAACCCTGACGGAATTAACTTGATACAAACTATCCCACAAATATTAATTGCCTAAAACTTCCTCGTAACTCGAAGGTATTAATAAGACAGTAATTATGTATGGATTGTATAGCTGCAAGTTAATGACATGGCAATTTGATTTGTCTCTGAGAAACGTGATAAACCCAAGGAAGTGTTCTCCGAACAATCAATTGATATTTAATTAACGGACAGAACCTGTCGGCGTAAATCTAAATTAAACGCCTGCGACGTCTCGTTCAAAGTGTTATGACAAAGGCTCCCAGGATGTGCCGGTACGGCAAGGGTCTCCCATGCCACGTGGTGGGGATGCTGCTGGAGACAGTGACTGCCAGCATCTCCAATCTCCACTGCCTCTGGTGTACAAGACCATGGATGTGTTCTTCTCCCTCTTCTCCTTCCTCCCTGGCCCAAGGAATCCTTGGGCTGCCTGCCCCAAGTTGATGAGAGGGGAGCTCTCACAGCTCCCTCTGCTATTTAGCGTCACTCTTGCCTCCATCACAAGCCCAGATTCAGCAAACGTGTCCCCATCAGGTGCCCTTTCACAGCTCTCACTTGAGAAAATGGTTGAAGGTCTCACAGCCATCTTCAAGATGGCTTCTCCAGCCACCCCATCGGTTGAGTAGCAAGAGAAAGGGCTAGAGACCCAACTCTGCCTAACTCTGATGTTCAAGCAAGAGCCTGGCAAACTAAGTAGAACTGGGAGCAATAAAATCCTGGAATGAAAGGTGCTTGGACATAGAAAAAGCTCCCCCCACCCCGAGAAGAGACCTCAGAAAGCAAAGGACCTGCCCTAAGAAGTTAGAGGGAAGGTGTCAACTGAGTGTCGACTGAGCTTGGGTTCCCACTTTGTCTCTTGTGGTTAGTGTTGATCAAGCCCTGCTTTTTGATCTGCACATGCCATAGCCAAAGTGAAACCCCCCCAAATAAACCTACCTCAGCCCCGAAGGTGGCCAGACACCCGCAGGTCTTTCCTTTCAGCCAGCTGATGAAAGCAGTTGTCCTCTCCCTTTGAGTTGTGCCTGCATCGAGATGGGCTTTGCACCTCACAGCTGAAAGCGGGCCAGCAGCCCTGTCCCAATGGTGAGGAAGGTGATGGTCCAGCCCCTTCATCTCCATAGCTGTTGACTCCTTCAGCTACCAGCATCATCCCCCAGACAGGCAGGATGAGACCCACAGGAGCTGGGGAAGAGCCAGTCCTACGGCACACATCACCTGGGAGAGGTTGGCGGCTCCAGGCTCCCCTCCAGCCGCCTCCCTCCCCTCTGTTCCTTCCCTTCCCTTCCCTTTATGTAAATGGAAAATAACAATTAGTTTATTTTTGCTTGTGCAAATTACAGCTCACGCTCCCAGGGAGCCGACAGCTGCCAGGGCTGTGCTGAGCTGCGCTCCAACCTTGGCCTGTTACATGAATAAATAACCTGGTGTTGGGGGTGGAATGGGGAGAGATGCTCTACCTGCTGCCCCTCCCCTTCTCCCTGCTCTCATCCATGGAAAGATAGGAAGCACCGGGGAATAAAAAAAACAACTCAAGGAGCCTTTGGATTTCACTGGGTGGGTAATTAGGCAGTAAGCTGATGACTTAATTGGGGAGCTTGGTGGGTCAGGATGAGGAGTTGTGGGGCTGATGCAGGGGAAGAGGGGACTCCTGGGTGTTGGGGATGGTGACATGGAGCAGAGCTGTGCTGAACAGGCAGCCGGGGCAGCAAAGGGCCATGGCTGGTGGGACCTGATCACCACCAGACCTGAGGACTGACATTATCATTGCAGGTTTCCCACTTTGCAATGCAGCTGGTTTCCCTGTGCACACACGTGGCTATGCATCAGGCATCTCACCTCCTGCATCCCATAACCCACCTGCTGTATCCTACCTCCTGCATCCTGTAGCTTGGAGTCAGTTGATATTGCTGGTAACAGTCAGTGTTGCACCCTTCCTGGAGCTTGTCCGGTCAGGGAAAGGGGCTGGAAAGTTCTGGGCTCCTTCTTGCTCCTCAAGCATGATCCAGTGCAGTCCCTTCCTCCCAGTGCAATGACAGCCAACACATAGTGCTGTGGCAGGGCTCACAGCCCCAGGGATATGCTCTACATCCCATATCCCATACCCTGTATCCCAGTTCCTATATCCTGTTTGTCAGATGCCCTATCTCACATGCCATAACCTGCATCCCACCTGCTGCATCTAACAACCCATATGCCACACCCTACTACCTGCATCCCACATCCAATGTTCTGTATGCTTGCATCCTGCATCCCACTTCCTGCATCCTATATCCCACCTCCTCTACCCCACTCCCACCTCCTGCATCCCACATCCAGTGTCCTCTATCCTTGCATCCTGCATCCTATATCCCACCTTCTCCATCCCATTCCTACCTCCTGCATCCCAAATCCTGCATCCCACATCCAGTGTCCTCTATCTTTGCATCCTGCATCTCACCTCCTGCATCCTATATCCCACCTTCTCCATCCCACTCCTACCTCCTGCATCCCAAATCCTGCATCCCACATCCAGTTTCCTCTATCCTTGCATCCTGCATCTCATCTCCTGCATCCCACATCCAATAACCTGTATCCTTGCATCCTGCACCTTTCCTCCTCCATCCCATATCCCACCTCCTGCATCCTACACCCATATCCTGCATCCTACTACCTGCATCCTGCATGCAAGGCCCTCTATCCCTGCATCCTGCGCTCCATCTCCTGCATCCCACCTTCTCCATCCCACCTCCTTCATCCCATACCCATGGCCTGCATCCCACTTCCAATGTCTTGTATCCATGCATCCTGCATCCCGCTTTCTCCATCCCACCCCCATATCCTGCATCCCACTGCCAGTATCCGACCTCCAATGCCCTGTATCCCTGCATCCCGCACCCCGCCTGCTGTATCTCACCTCCCATATCCCATCTCCCGCAGTGGCAGCATCCCTGGGCGATGCAGTCCCACCCCGAAAGCAAGGAGTTTGGGATCCAAACTCAGCTGGGCTCCCATATTCACGGTACCTGTGGTATTTTCCTGAGTGCCAGTTGTTGGGAAGGACCTCAGCTCCCGATGAGGTTATGGGCAATATCGGTGCAACTGGGATACACCAGGTGGGGAAAGGCAGAGGCACTTTGCTAGGAATAAACCCCAGCTGTAGGGATGAGCCGTGAAAGTGTCAAAGCAACAGAGCCTGTGCATCGGCAGAAACAAATGAGCTCAGTTTTGCCAGTGATATATGTATATATATGTATTTTTTATATCCATTTGTATTTATATATGGTGAGCAGGGCAGCGTTTGGCTCCTGGAGACATAGGAGCATCGAGGAGGCAGCTGGGCCTGGAGCGCCAAGGGGGAGGGAATGTTCAAAAGGCAAACTTCAGCCGAGCCAGAATATAGAGATGGTCTCGAGCCAAAAAATATCCTCTCCAAAGGGAGCCCGGGCACGGCTCGTAGCAGGTCAGTCCCCAGGGTGGCCTCTCAGAGCCAGCACTACAAACAGTCAGGGTTTTCACTTTGTTGGGGCTGTGAGATGGGGGGGGCAACTTCTTTTGCTGGGAATTTAATTAATTTGCGCTTTTCCACCGTACGCAGCCCTCAAATTTCATCCGTGCCCGGCAGCCCACCCCCTTTTCCCTAATTTAATCCCCCCGGGCTGGAACTGACGTGTCACCGAGATGTCAGGATTTGTGCAGAAGAGGCTGCAGCGGCGAAACAGCCGGGTATTACCATCAATAATTGAGGAGGAAGGAGCGAGGGGCACTTTGGCGATGCCGCATTGATTGGCCTGTTGTGGTTTTCTGCCCGTTTGCAGAAACCCAGTTATTTGCACCGATCCGGCTAATCGCGGCTCAGGGACGGCAAGGAGTGGGTAGCACCGGCTGGTGGGTGGCTTTGCTGGGGGTTGTAAGGGGTGCTGGGTACCCATGTGTGCTGGGGTGAAGTGCCTCAGGGTGCTGCTGTGTTTGGGACCCCCAGAAATCGTCCTTCTGCAGGCTGGGAAGTGGCATAAAACCCGTGAGAGGAGACAACCAGAGGAATTTCATCTCTTTCCCAGCCCGGAGATGCCAGTGATGCCTTCAAGCATGTATCAAGGTACAAGCAGAGCTTGAAAATGGGTTAGAAAGCTCTGCAGGAAGGTGGCACAGAGGGGCATGCCCCCACATCCCCACCTCAAGAGCCACCCACCTCGTGGTGCATCCCGTGGGGTTAGGGTGAGACCATAGGGCTGCTGCTTTTGCCCCCCTAAAGCCACAGGTCCAGGCTGGAGCTGGGGTACAGGAAACAGCCAGGATGGGTACAGGGGTTGCGGATCCTTAAAGGAGGGAGCGTGTGGTGTCCCAAGGTCCTGCACATCCCTGTGTAGACCCCAAAGAATAGCAACTGCTTGGGAAAAGGGGCTGTAGCCCCACTGGGAGGTCGGGGGAAATAGGAGGGGGTAAAGGGGAGCTTTAAAAAGAAATCAGAGCAGCCCAAAAATCCACACACCCTCTTGCAGCATATGTAGGTGACACCCTGTGAATGGCCGCAACCCTGTAGCACAGGTGACACACACTGACACATCAACCCACCCCACAACATACACATCCCCCCCAAAACACATGTACCAACACGTGCTGTCCATGCACATGCAGCCCCACCAACCCAGGGTCCCGCAGCAAAGCACAACATACCACAGCCTCCCCAAAAGATGCTGCAAACCCCATCAGGGAGCACCCAGCCACCCCCCCTCTAGCCCAGGGTGCAGGGGTGGGGGGGGGAAAGCTCAGCCCTGCCCCACCCCAACAACAAGACAAGTCATAAACCAACCCCATCCAGGCATCATCCACTTTAGCTTTTATTATTTGTTCACCAAAAGGGAGATTGGCCAGATGCAGGATGGTCACCCCCCAGGTGATAAGAAAACAGAAGGTGTAATTCTGCCCAGGAATCCCAAAAATCTCCCTGGAAAGAGAGGACAGGGTCCCCCATGGAAGGCCACCATTAATGGGTGGCAGTAACGCCCCATGCCCTGCTCTGGCTACTCCCCTGCCCAGGGAATTCTGAGGAGGTGCTGGTGGGAAAAAACAAAAACAAAAAAACCACCCCAAAATATAAGAACCAAAACCAAAGAAAAATCACAGCAATTAAAAGAGTTGGGGGGGACATCCCTGCTCCCCTGCCCAAAGCTGCTCCCAGAGGATCAGGGGTGGAGTGGAAGCAGTAACTCCACCGTCACCAAAATAGTCTGCTCCTGGGGTGGCAAGATAGTGAGACCCAGGCTGTTTGCACCATGAAAAAATAGAAATATAAATCAAAGAGAAGGGGGATGAAGGGGCCAAGCAGCACCAGGTACGAAGGCAAGGGGGGAAATCAGGAATCCTCAGCCCCAGAGTGCTGCCCTTTGCTCTGCCGAAGCACTGGGGGAGGGTGTCACAGGGAAGGAGGCATTGGCAGTCACCCCACAGCATCGCAGAGCATCCCGCTGGACCCCAGGCTGAGACCCCAAAAGGCTGAACTCCCCCCAGAACCCTGCAGAGACCCAAAGCCAGCTCCACTCCTCCAGCCTGCCTCACTGCAGCTGAGAAAGGGGGCACCAGCCCCCCAGGGAAACACAGGACATGCCCACAGGGAGGATCCACGGCGAGAGGCAAAGGAATAAATGGGGGGACTGAGGTCCCCGGGATGGTTTGGGGAAGGCGCTGGCCCCAAACCCCTTCTTCTCCTGCCCAGACTCTCCTTAGTCACAGCACAGGCAGCTGGAAGCACTCTCACCCCTCCACCCCCAAAAAAAAATGCCAAGAAGAGGGGAGGGGATGTTGGGAAGTTAAAAAAGTTGGGGAGTAACCCAGCAGGGAACTGCCAATCCACCCCAAAATAAAAACAAACAGGGAAAGGAGGCAATGTCCTGCGAGACAGGCAGCAGGACAGGTTGTTTTTATTAAGAACCAGGTTGGCAAAGCTTTCCCAGCTCTAAATAAAAATTAGGACTAGGGAGTGAACCCACATGCACACTTTTTGCCCAACCCTGGTGCAGGGGTCCCTCCATGCACCCCAGTTCCCATCCCAAAACCCAAGCTTGATAATAGAGCAGAGCTCAGTCTGCTCAAAAACAACCCTGGACACAAAATTAAACATCAAGAAGCCTGAAACGGGTGAAGAAAACAGGGGGAGGAGGTCTGGGGGTACCAAAGAGGCAGAACCAGGGGGTCCTGGGGTGACACGCACCCCACAAAGCCTGGGGAGAAGTCGGCCCTGGGAGAAAGAGGNAGGTAGAGGGGGGAGCTGGGAGAGGGGGAGGGGGGGGGTGTTGATCAGCAACAGCAGTGATTTATGGAGGGCGGCAGAAGGAAACCCACCGCAGCCAACACACCGGGGCAGCTCTAGGCTGCAGCTGAGTCTGTGCAAAAATATAGGAGGAAAAAGAAAAATATATATGAATATACACATATATATGTATAAAAAATGCACAGAAATACGTTGGAACATGTGCAGATTACCCCCACTGAGCCCAGCGGGGCCGGGCTCAGGCTTCCCAGCGGCGCGGAGCAGAGTGGCTGGTGACACACGTCCCTGCAAACAGTCCCGAAAAAAGTTAATAAAAAATAAAATAAAATAAAAAAATCCCAAACAACAACCACCAAACCCAGCCCAAAACATTTGTAAAAATACTACAATACCACCCGCAAAGCTTCCCTTCAGGGAAAGTGTGCATTCGGGTTGTTTTCTTCTGGGTTTGGTTTTTGTTTTCGCCCCCTCCCCCGCCCTCCTCTCCCTTAATTAAAAACTCAAAAGGGAGAAGCTAAAAAGGGGAAGAAAAAAAAAAAAAAGTCATTTATTACCATTTAAAAAAAGAAACAATCAAGCAAGCTGCTCACGGGGACGGGGTCGGACAAGCTGGGACCAAAGCGGATCCGGGCTGGGGTGAAGGTGACTTCTCAGCAGCCGCAGAGACGAAGGTTTTCAGGGCACCTTGGAACCCTCTGACCAGGGGAGGGGAAAAAAAAAGAAACAACCAAAACAAAACAAACCAGTACGCAGCTAAAAAAAAAAAAAAATAAAAAAATTTAAATTAATTAAAAAAAAAAGTCAGAAAAAGTGAAAAGCCGGAGTTCAGGAGGGAGCAGAGAAGAGCCGATGGTGGTTTCCCAGCTCCCAAGTGATGGTCAACACTGGATTTCTCCCCGCACCGCGACCCCTCGGTCCCGGCAGAAGCTCGGGAAGGGTTTTTACATCAATATCGGGACTCAAAGGGAAGAAGGAACCCCCAAACGAAAAGGCGATGCTGCGACACCCCCCCACATCCCCTCCCCGGTAAAGAGAAAAGCCGACCCAGGCTCCAGTTGAATATAAGTTGGGTTTTTTTTGTTTTGGTTTTTTTTGTGTTTTGTTTTTTTTTATCTTGATGCAACATCGTTAAAACCGTCACAAATCGAAACAACAGGTCGTTAAAAACGCTTCGCACGATCAGTACCTAAAATGCACCAGGCTCCCAAAGCTCGCTTTGTCCGCAAGACCCTTGTTTTTTCCCCAAAATTCATAGGGTTTGGGATTTTTTTTGTGTTTTTTTTTAATCGTTTTTCTTCTTTAAATAAGCAACTTGTTAAAAAAACAAAAACAACAACAAAAACAAACCACCCCGGCTCCTCCGCGCAGGATCGGCCCGGCTTTCGCTCCAAGCGCAATTGCACGAATTCTTCCTCATGATTAGTATTTTCTTCCTTTTTTCCTTTTTTTTTTTCCTGTTTTTTTTTTCTTTTTTGCGCGCAAGAAATAATGTGCATTTTCCTTCCTTCTTCCGACATCGAAGTTAAAATAATATTCCGTTTCCCGAGGGTTTAATAAATAAATCTGGTGCATAGTGAGATAGCAGCCAACCGTTTGCAGTCCATATATTACTATATTGCCTTTCAGGTCACCCTAAAATTGTT
>VZTM01007210.1:0-18265 GCA_013400555.1 Jacana jacana | reverse complement strand
ATAATAAAATTTCTATATTTCTGTATAAGTTGGAGTTATTGACACCTATCTGATTAAACAATTAATTTTACTTCTCGAACTGGTAACACATTAAAAAATATGTGCTAAGGAAGAAAGCAGGTTGCCTTTTTAATTGTATTTATTGACTACAATTCATGTTATAGTCTGCAAAGCGGTAAATGTATTAAAATAGCAATAGAGCACTGAAAGACTTCAGTGTCTAGTTCCCAGTTCCCAGTTCCCACAGCAACCCACAATCCCATTTAATATAGCATGTCCTGTTAGCTGTTTAATGTACAGTCTTTAAACTTTTCTGTTTCCTAAATAAGCTCCCTTACCGCAGACTCATACATTTTATTCTCATGCATATGGTTTGCTGCTTATTAGTTTGTGTAATGCTCCCGCTACTATGAAAGAGAAGAAAATAAATCCACAAGTTCTCATTTTATCTTGCACTTGTCAAATATTAAGATTCTCCTAGTCTGTCAGACTTCTAAGCTTGTCTAATGTCTGTCATTTATATCCAAAATTATTAAAGTCTATCCATGCTGTATGATTATTTTTTTTTCAGTTGCTCTGATTCTGATTATACACAATAATTTGTAATTTAAATTCACAAAAAATGTAGCAATGTGTTTGTGCTGTCAGTTTTAAAGGCTCGGTCTTTATGTCTGATACCAAAGCCTTGTTCTTTCCGCTCATTACAAAGTTCCAGTAATGCTTGAACTGGCCAATTACTTCTGGTAATTTGATTATGTATACTCTTTCTTTTATTATTTACCCATTTAAGTGAGGACTGATCAGAACAAAGAAAGACAATTAAATGCACTGCAATAAAACCAGTCTGACTAACAAGGCTAGGAACTGAAGTCAACCCAGCGGCAGTTAGGGAACACGGAGATAAGACTGAAACCCTCCTATTGTGTTTTGCTGTGCCAGGGTTGGAAGGAAAAGCTTGCCAGTGCGGCAAGGAGGGAGGGACGAAAGAGAAAATCTCTCTGGTAGTAAAATGAATAATGGGTGGCCTCTTACTTCCATTTCTGCATTTTTTTTGATTCCCCAAACAAAATGTGATTATTGATCAGGAGTGGATAGTTGGGTACTGAGTTACATGCCAAGCATGCACCCATCACTAGACTCAAGGGGTCATTCTAAAAATAAACCAAACTGGAAGGTTTTCAGAAATCCCACCGGAGGGCACCACAATGCATCACTGGTAGGTCTTTTTCTCTTTTTTTGTTGTTTAAAATAGTCAGCATCCTAGCCTCTAGCCCTCAACTGCAGGGACAACCATAATGCTAAAAACTAGAAACAGTCCCCCGTAACAAGCCCAAGTGAAGGAAAAAGCTATAAATACTTCATTTGATATATCATCATTACAGGTAATTTAACATTTTTCCAAATGTAAATCTTCAACTACATCCTAATTCCTGAAGAACACAGAAAGCTGGCAAAGTATCTTCCTCAGAACAATAGAAAATCATTAAGAGTCCTAGATGTACAGCAGACAGAGATGAAAATGATAAATGGCTGTCATGAATACAAAATGAATGCTAAGAAAAACTCTGAGAGAGTGTTAGGCAGACATTCAAAGTAGAATAAGCTCTAAGAAACATCCCTATCGCTACTCCACTTTATTAAAGAAAAGTAATACATGGAGTCTACAAACATTGTCAGTGTTTGCAATGTATTGCAAATCTATTCACAACACACAACATCCACTGAATCTAAAGATATAAACCTGAAGTCCAGCCTGTCTGTGCCTGAAACTTGCCCACTACCTCCACCAATCCAAAACTCAGCACTTCCCAAGCACAGTATGTTTTCACATACCCATGCTATTTACCCATTTAAGTGAGGACTGATCAGAACAAAGACAGACAATTAAATACACGGCAATAAAACCAGTCTGACTCTGAGACCATATTTGGATGGCTTTGCTGTAAATGAAGCATGCAACATTCATCTTTATCACTTAGAATCTATGCCATTTCCTCAGACCATATTCACAAGCCAAATTTCACGTGCAGTCAAAATAAACTACAGCACAACTGCCCAGAAGATAGTGTTGTTCCTTGGGCAGCATTATTCGAATGGAACAAAGAGCGAACAAAACTTCGACCAAACACATGAATTCTAAAGCTAAGAAAATATAATAATTCACGTATTAGCATGTAATTAATGCAAAATGTTCTGTGCTCTGAGAGAGAAATAACAATATTTTCTGCACTATGTTTTTATAATATTGGTGGATTCTTGTAGAACCACCGAAAAAATGATCAGAAGGACCATGTGTATGAAAAGTGGAGAACACGATGTTAATGTATTTCAGCTGAAAACATCCCCGTAGATTTGGGTTTTATCCTGGACACAGCACCATTTGCAGTCTAACTCTTTGCAAGCTTAGACAAAGACAAAATTTGAGGACAAAATCAGTTGGGGGGGCAAAAAAGGCAAATAAAGCTCAAACACATCAGCTTAGAATCTTAAGGTCAGCCAGAGATTCCGAGCACTGTTTCAAGTAAGAAAAAGCAAACATTAGGTATAAACAGTTAAATATTCCTCCTCAGCTGTTTTAAGTTGGTCAAGAAGAGTCTCACAGTGCAATGGGAAACCAAACCATAAAATACTTCAGATAATAGTCTTAATCATGAAACACTGTAAAAGACTCCAGCTGCTGTCTTTCCAAGCCCACCCTGAGGAGATACGGTATCATCTGCCTATTCAGCGTTGGTTTTCCGAGTGTAATAGCTGGAAATACAGAACGGAGCCTCAGCTTCTCGAAGCAACGCAGTGGGTTTGAGGAAAACTCACAAAGCATGAGGTTAGTTAAGGCTGATGGAAGTTACAGACAGGAACCTATTTTCGGAAGAACAAGAGACAGTGAAACTCAGTGGGCTGGAGCTGGCCATCAGCCCACACTGAAGGACACAATTTCCCCCTCTGCTCTGTCGCTGTAAATACCTGTACCTGTAAATACCTCCTGCTTTGGGATCAAACACTGAAACAGTACAGGAACTGGGTCTGTGGCCCCTTTCTCTCCTATCTGCATAGCTGCACATGGGCTACCTCAGCCTGCTCTCTTTAGGTGCTCACTAGGTACAGGGAAAGGAGGACAGGAAGAGCGCGTTGAACCCTCACCCGTGGCTGCCTTTCCAGAACCATTGAGCAGCTTCTTCCCGTATGTCTGCTGCCTCCTAATACTGTTGCAGCGGATTCTGACTCTCATGAAAGAATCAAGCATTATGCTTTGGATAAGGTCCATCCCTTTGCCAAATGTTTTCCCCATCTAAGCCCTAACAAAAAACATTTTGAATGATTACACTGAACCTAAATGGTGTTAAAGTCTTCCAAAAGCCTAATAAGCTACAAAGAACAAATAATACAGACGTTGAAGAAAACAGTTGTTTGTTAATATTCTATTTACACAGCTGGGATCTCAGGATTTTTATCCATCTGTATACTTAGTAAGTAAGGCAAATTAATGTGAAGAATTGCCGTTTCCTAAGTGAATAACAACAACCCAACAGCTAAATTAAAAGAAGGCTCCCCCCAATCTGTCTTTCTCTGCTCCATTCCAGATCGACGTGCACACCTCCCCCATAGCCACGAACCACAAAGTAACTGGAGAGGATTCTTCACAGACAGATGTAATTTATAACAAAGACAGGAAAAGGCAACCCTAACTCAGAGCTTGCTGCCCTTCCTATAAAAGTTCACCTCCTTAGCAAGAAAAAGCACAGAATAATTTGTTTGGTTTCTGTACTCAACTCCTTCTTCTTTTATTGTGAAAAGTTTCCATTGTCCTTTAATGTTTTGATTATTGAGTAAGTTTAAAGACTTGCCAAATAGCCCTAGATTGTTAACAGACCACCACTATTTAACTCTGAATGCTTTAACAAAATAAAGGCACAGTTCACATTAATATTCTATGCCCTCATTTTATTTATTATCTTTTCTTTGAAATTTAAACAATTTTCCTAGCTAAGGTTTATGAAATGTAAGCCTAAGTAGCAATATACGTTACCTCACATACCAACCAGTCATTCTATAAAACGCAGCCTTCTGATTAGTAACATTGCATTTTGCTGAGCTTAGCATATTTATAGGAAATCAAAATAATGTCTTAGGAATTAAATATTCAAATACATCAGATTCAATGTTCAGTAAAAATATTTTATATCTTATAACAAGTTGTAAAATTCAAGGTGAAATTAGAAAACATACAAACTTTCTGGAGCATTTTACAGGGATTGCAAAACCTGTCTGTTATTTAGACTTTGAATAAATTTGTCCTCATAGCACCAACTAAAAGGATAACCATTTATAAAAATGTATATTGATTATAAATCATCACAATAAAGAAATCCCATGCTGTTTATTGATACGAATAAGGTCACCATGTTATTCATACGATAAGGTCACAAGATGTATGAATCTGATACATAAATATTTGCTCACAGGGATACACTCCCATGAAATCTCACATCAATTGTCCATTCCACAGACACTTCAATGAATACAACTCAATATTCAAGATGATGAAAGGTTGCAGATAAAGGTAGAGAGGACAAAAATACTTGTCCTCTGTAGTATAAGTTCATGGATCTCTGCCTGATAATTAACAACAATCATGCTGGAAATCTTGGAAATAAGGCGATTGCTCTGGCAAACCAGTCTCCAGTAAGTCATACTGGACAAGTAAGTGCCAAAATGCTATCTGCTTGACAAACAATTGAAAAAACAATATAGCTAAATAAGAATGAGTAAAATATAAATGAAACACAGTACCTTCTTTAATAACTCCTTGATCCATGCTAGGTTACATGGAAGAGGTTAACACTGAGAATAGTATTGTTCTGCAGTGGACATAATGCATTGGGCTAATTCAAATAAAATATGTCCCTTTTTTTTTTTGGCAGATGCTTTACAAATGTTGTTCTTGGAACCACCAAAAGATTAGGATGGACGATATTTGCACAAATTACGTTCTACCAACATGCCAGCACTGCCTACCTGCTTCTCACCAGCTTGTGTACAAAGCTCTGCCAACACAGTTTGCCACGATGCCTGACCCAGCAACCTACTTTCTACATCCCTGGTTACCCAACAACATGCCTCAGGGACAAGAGGGAACACGGCAGACCCCAGAATCATGTGGACGTGCTCCTGCAGAGCCAACTACACAGTATGGCACCAGGACGCAGCTTGGGCCCTGGAACGGTCTTAGAGAGCACTACTTTAGTGTAAGGGAGTTTAAACAGAGATATATAAGAATAGGAATTATGTTTAAAGTGTTTATTTTTTGTTTTAAAGTGGAATTAAATCAAACTGCAAAAATTTCAGAATCTTCTATGAAACTAAATTATCCATCTTTGCTCAGCTCCAATGGTTTTGGTTTATGCTGTTGAAGTAATGCAATAAGACCTCCCAAAGGGCATCAACAGTGGCTATTCAGGAATACTAGCAAAGTAAAGGAAAATTAATATCCTGATAGCCTTCCTTCAGGTACTTTGCCCAACCATTTTAAAATTTCCCCAAGTCAATACATTTCTGCCAATCTCATTGTCTTCCATTAAAATTTACATACTGCTCAATAGATATTTTTAAATATGTGCTATAGCCTTCTGATATAGTGTCTAGTCATTTGGATCTTCTGATGAACAGCAGAAACATGCTGTCATTCATGTACTGCCTGTCCTCCCACTCAAATCCTACAATTCCTCCTTGACCTGCATTCCAGTAAATAAATAAGCTGTTACTGCTCTTATCAGAACTATATATGTTTACATCCACTCATATACAGAAATCAAGCCACTTTCTAAATAAATAATTAAAAAACTCTGAGAGCACATCTGTGTATATATTAACTCCTGCACACTTCCAGAAATGTTTTACTGCCAACAATTCAAGTTTTTCTCCTCTCTCTCTCATTTAACATCATTCAGTCAAAAAATGTGTCAACTGTACAACCAAAATTAAAAGTTACGATGAGCTTCAAAATTTCTTTTGCTCTAGTGTCTTTTCCTTTTCATCCTCCAAGGTGCTGAGCAGTGTGACCCCAGTCACTTCTCAGTTTAACTCTGTGTATATGAATAGGTCCATTGAAATAGAAGTTCCCAGTGCTTAAAGAGAGGCACTTGTTGAAACGCTGGCTGGGTCAGAACCACAGTGCTCAGCATACTGAAGCCATAGCCTATGGCAGCTACTTGGCATTTTTCCTCCTGAAGATTTACTTTCATGCCATCATTCATGTTACTGAATTAAAAAGCAGGTTTTGTATTTGATGTTTCCTAAGAAAGCAATTTAAAAAACATTTTGTCAATCATTCTCTAAAGCCAGATTTGTAAAAGTACTCAGCACTGCCTTACGAATACCACTGACTCTCTGGAGCTCCCACTGCCTTTCAGGGCAATGCAGTTCAGCTACCAAAACTCTGGAATGCTAGAATTGCTGTAGAAGACCATCAGCACGTGACCTACGTGGAAACGTTACTGTTAAAGGTCAGTATACATCCACTATTGGCAATGGAGTATACCAAACAGTCTTTGAAAAACAAGGGTGGTTTCTGCACAGGAAGATATGCCTAAAAAAACTTACTCCAGGTAACACTGTATATAATCACAAGCCTCCACGTTTCATTCAAACCAATCACGAGTCCTTCAAGATCTCTCTGGTTATAGCCACAGCAAACTTCGAGATCAAAGGACTGAGTATCAGTGATTTTTGTCACAAAAACCACTGGCTCTCCAGCTGTTTACTTCACTAATCTGGTCTTGGGCAATACACACTTCTGTAACACACATCAAAAATTTCCCCTCAGACATCAAAGGGCCAAGTACCAGTTTGCTAGGTTTATACATTCATAATTGTCAAATAATGAACCTACTCCTGATGCTGTAGTTTTGATCTTCATAGTAGTAAAAGCTCAAGAAACATGTTTTGAAGAAAAAATAAGGACATGGAAATTAAAGAAAAATGGGATAAAACACAACATTGGTTTATCAAAGATACATGATGCCAAACTAATTTCATAGTTTATTTAATAAGATAACCAATTTTCTAGACAAAAGAAATGTGAGAGAAATGATCAAGTCACAAAAGGGCAGGAATGTCATACAGATGGGACTGAATGACCTTGAAGAACGTTCACTCTTGGATTCAATGACATATTGTGAAGCAACATTGGAGTGACATAATTTTTTCAAAACCTACTGTGCACTGGGAGTACCTCAGCTGGAAAAGAGAGTATTAAAGGAGAAGCAGAATAGCAGGCCTGCGACGAGACAGGCCCGTGGCACAGGTATGAAATCTGCGATTGATTCTAGGACCTATCATGTAGGCTATTCCCAGCAGAGAACAAGAAAGCACTATTGATATTGCACAAGGCCTTGCTTTTATCTCAGCAGCAACATTATGTGCAGTTTGGTCACTTATGTTCAAATAAAACTGATTTAAAGGAGAATAACTATAGAAAAAGGCCAAGAGAATGACTAGAGGCTGGTAGGAACGTAAGAATGCACGTATCAAAAGCCTTCCAAAAGTAAAGATTAGAGAAGGCTGCCTTTTCTGGTTTAGCTAAATGAAGGCTGACAATAAGACTGCTCTCTCTTTATACACTAGAAAAATAAACACTGGGGATGGAACAAGAGCTAAAGGTCAATACTGGCACAAACTTGCACAAGGACAAATGCACGTAAGCCTGTCATGAGTTCACTTAGACTGAAAATTAGAAGTTTTATAGCCCTCACAGAAATCAGGCACCAGGACAGCTTTCTAACTGGAATAGCATAGACAAAAAAGGTTGTCTGTTTTCAAGCTGGAGTTTGACAAGTTTCTGAAGAAGATTATCTATTTTTTCCTATGAGAAAGCAGCACTGGAGTTGACAATCGAAAAGGTCTCTTCCAATCCTTTGCTCCTGTTTCCTTCAAAGTAGTCCCGATGTCTTTGCCATGGTGATATTTACAAAACAAAGCTACAGAAAATGAACACTGTGGGTTTAAGCATTACAAATATTTGAAACCTCCAAGCTTTGAAAAGCATGCACTCCATTAGCTGGGGAATGAGTCTCTCTAGCGTGAACTGATATGCTTATGGAAATGTTCTGGTTTCATACATCTTTAAAATGCAGTTCTCAAGAAATCATTGAGCAAATTTGTTTAAACAATGATTGATTAAGCAATTTAAACATGCAACACCTAATGAGGATTACATATCAAAGTCAAGTCCCAGACTTCAGGTCTTTTGCCATCTGAAAAAAAGCTTTATTAGCTTTCAAATATTATATTCTTCCTATCCACCCCCTTAAATTCAAACACAGAAGGGATTTTATTCAAACTTTCAAAAAAGAACCAATCCACAATTGGATAAAGACCAGACATAGTCCAAAAGCTTAATGTTTCAGCAAGTAAGGAGTACATGGAAAGAAGGCATTAATGGAAACTGTTTTGGAACTCCAAGTACAGAGGATGATATCTAGTGACTGCTATAATACTGAATCTGCACTGCCATTAAACTTAATCTTCGATATTTTTATTGCAACCTGACCTACTATGACATCTCTAAAGAAAATTACATTGTGCACTACTATTTCAAGAAGTCAAACTTAGCTAGTCATCTGGGCCATAAAATAGCAGATTACTCCATCAGGCTGGCTAAAGCAACTAGGAATAAAACTAGATTTACCAACCACATTATTTTTATTAGGAAATGTTTCAAAGCAGACATAATCCCAAAAGACCTTAGCCTCATTCCATCCAAAAATACACAACAGAGAGTGGTAAAAACACGAACTGCATTATAAGGTACAATTTGTAAATGTAAAAAAAAAAAAACCAAACCAAAAAACCCCTAGACATGCTGTAATATATCACCCCATCAGAGCAAAATAAATTACTGAACACAGAAAAGAATAAAAACTTCAACACAAAAGATGTATTAACAATTTAAACCTGTGTTATAAGCTCTGACATGTGTTAATAGGAATTGCTCCATTGAATCCCTGCACATCAAGATTTAGTCTGTACTCCTTTTGCTTTCTTTGCAATTGCAGACTAATATAGGTGTACTAAATCACAGCTACACAGTAAAACCTCCAGAACAGGCAAAAGGAAAAATCCAGTATCTTTCACACGAATATTCCCAAAGAACTCTGCTATGTTAGCACTACATGCATTTTATTTTGGATCATAGCCATGGAACAGCTAAGCACTGCTTCTCCTGTAATCATTCTAAATGCGGGGAACTGCTCATAATAGTAACAGAAAAAAAGCCTCGAATTTACTTAGCAATCCTAACACTTCTCAGTAATTCCTTGTACCGTCATGTTTTCTAACAGGTATTCATGCATACATAATATATAGGTCTTTGTAGATCTGGAATGAGGGAGAAGTAAGGGATTTGAAAGCTCAAAAAGCAAGTTTTAAATTTTAAATACTGCCAAAGTAGGTTAGACGTATTATCTGTGTTTAGATATGATCTGTGTTTATTAGATATTATCTGTGTTTAGATATCTGTGTTTAGAATTAGATGTGTTTTACCATCTAACCAAGCATTCACGTCTTCCACTTCTAACCTTTTTTTGTTTTTTCCTAGGCGATATGATCACCTCAGGCAGTTTGGTTTAAAGGTTTCAGCCAAGATAAAAATATATTTAAATTAGCCAGGCATTTGTTAGTTCGTTGGGGTTTTTTATGCCTTAAATACTGTCTGTACTTTACAAAGGTGGTGCTGTTATGCTAGCTGCATCAAACGTCGCATAAATGTAGAATATTAATCAGACTGGGAAGCTCCACTAATTATGTGCCACATTTAAGTAACTGAAATTTTGTTAAGTGGCATGGCCACAGATATTGTATGCATAATCTAACTGAGTTTTGAGTCATTTCCCTTTTCTTGTCTGATTTCATTCTACACAGGAAATGACAGGGTCATTTGGAAATAACTGCAGTGAAAGATCAAAAAGGAAACCTGATTGAGAACACTGTATAATTGCCTGTGCTAGAGAAAAAATGAAACCCAATGAGTTTACAATCCCTGGCTCTAAGTTTTTTCTAGAAAACAAATACTGCAGTTTTCTAAAAGGATATCCATTGCAACACTAAGTACTGCTCTTATGGACCCTACCTGCATTTCTTTTAAAGAAATGGGTCTTCTCATTAGGCTATTGGACTTTTATTCAGTAGGTATTACTTTCAGCACATGTGGACCACAAATTTACACACTGAGTTAGAGCAAGTAATTTCAGTCAAAGCAAAGCATTTCAATTTGAAACAAGTAATTTCACTGACTCGTCTCAAAGTCTTCATTTGTAAAAGCAGATAATACTGTAATTAAGGTCTGGGAATACCATGGTTCTTGTTATTTGGGCAAACCTGGCCATTACAATATACAAAAGTCCATTCCAAAATAAAAGACTTTTATTGTTAAAAGAAAACTTTTTAGACATTAGCAACACTCAGCTTACAGTAAGGATCACATCCATCTGTGAGCCACAGTGTGTCTACATGGGCTTTTTTTCCTTTGGTAACACATTGATGTACACAGCAAACAGCGGTCAGCCTTTCAGCACAGATTTATCATCTGCTTTCAGCACAGATTTCCCAGTCAATCTCCTGCCCCCTTCTGTTCCCTGAGCAGAGGCACCGCAGAGCACACGACTCCCCGCGTGCTCCTCCCGTAGCCATACAAACCCAACCACATCTGCCACACTTACTTGTCAGGGTTGGAGCTGTTCCTCTAAGGGAATGCAAACACAGAAGGTAATGCTCTCCTTCATGGACAAGCATTCTAAATATAACAAAGTTGTAGCAAAAGAACTTGGAGTCCATGTTGGCTTCACTTCTCACCACATTTTAACACACACAAAGCAAGCACAAATAATTCCATAAATTTGTATGTGTGCCTTCAGTGCCTGAAACTGTTACTTGTGGAAGAACAACGAATCACCTTATCAAAAGGAACTCTACAGGAATACAAGTACTGATTTGCTTGGCCACTGCAGTGTGCCAGTATAAATTAAAGACTCTCTGCCACAGAACTCCAAACACAAAACACATGGATTAATCTGAACTGGTGCAGAGGTAAGAAACGTCCTTAAAAGAGTTATAGCTGAAAATTGTCATGAAGTTTTCTGTGACAGTTACAACTATAGATGGTCCTTTTCCCTGTGATGGGACATCACCAAAGTAATTCACAGAAACACATTTCTGCCATTCCTTAGTGGAGGTGATCCCTTCCGTGGAGGTGATCCTCCCCAGCAGACGGACTGTGTAGAGCAACCGCTTTTCCACTTCGATGCACTGGGACCGTGTACACTAATCTCAGCCACCCAGAAATGGGTTTTAAGAAAACAAAAAGACTTTTCTTTTAAGCTACTCTATNTCAGCCACCCAGAAATGGGTTTTAAGCAAACAAAAACTACTCTACAACTGATAAGATACATTCCCCAAATTTACACAAGAAATTACCTAATCAAAGCCTCATTAAAAATAGTTTCACCAATTAGAAAGTGCTAACCAGCCACTGATCTGATTAGCTAATATAAAAATCAACCCTAACAAAGTAAGGCTGTGGCCCTGCTCCCCTCATGTAGTGACAGGTTTGTCAATGATTTCATTATAGCTGGAATTTTAACCCACCTTACAAACGATTGGAATAATTTCCAAATATTTGCATCCATGTCAAGAAGATTCCTTCTTTTTTATGACTATTAGAAAGCAACATAGGAAGAAATTATGCCACATCATTTACAGAGTCAACCACCAGCTTTAAGTGCAAAGAAATTCCAGTGCATTAGCTTCAACTTCACTGTGTACTGATAAGCTAAAATGTAAGAGCCATCAAAAAAATTCCACTACCACGTCTCTCTGAGCAACCGGTTGTCTTCTACTATAAATTAAAAATGTAAATCCTTTTCAGTGTAGCATAATGTATATCCTCAAAACACACAGTCAAACTCAAGGAAGGTTTATTTGATGAATTGGATCTGTCCATTTGATTAAAGGCCACATCCTGCATCAATGGCATTTTCCTATGTATTTTTTCACATCACAGTTGGAATGCATGGCAAAGTTTACAGTTAAGCCAATACACCGTTATTAACTGAATGCTCTCAAAATGCTGAATTTCTAGCTGCCTTATTTCTTTACAGTCAGCACAATTAACAATTGGTGGCTACAGTAGAAAGAAAACCCTGTCCATACACAAACATACATAAATATTAGGGCTGTGGTCAGACTAGGCTCGGTATGCAATCGTTTGTGATTTGGATGGCTTATTTAAAAATAGAGTCAGATTCATGCATTGCTAATTTAAATTACATGCGTCAGCTTATAAATACATACACCAGAGTATTCCTGGTTTCATGTGGCTAACATTTTAACCAAGCAATGCATTTACACTTTTTTGAAATCCAAAATTAATTTTGAATATGAGGATCAAAACATCTAACTTGTATTCTTTAATCAGCCATTTTACGTTAGTAATGCAGTAATGTTGACATGAAGTTGCTTTGAGCAATATAAAACATATGCCACGGCGCATTCATTAAATAACTCTGCATAATGAGTTCCATCTATATAAATGACTTACCTCATTACTTATCACAACTTCTTCTCTACGACTGTGAAAGAGGTATTCATATAGTTTATAATGTTTAAATAAGCTGGAAAACAAGAGAACACAGTACTATTACAGCTGTAATCTTTGGAAAGGTAACAATATTCAAAATTCTGTTAAAATTCTGTTAAAAGGGGAGTTACTCTCCAGCATGGTAACACTGCGATTTTAGAAATAAATGGTTGCTTAATTTCAGGTACAATATGCAGAATATTTAATTTACAGGATTCACTATCAGATGACCACAGAAAATACAGCATGATACTTAAAAATATATCCATATAACCTTATGAGGTTGAACTCCAAGAAGACAAAGTTCTCCTCTTAAAAAAGTAATTCCTGAAACACTTATCACCAGGATGTTTATTCTTTTAATACCAGCAATAGTGGAGAAGAGGGAAACAAAGCCAAATCATCTTTCAGATTTTGGAATGGGCTGCCAGTCCAGCGAGCAAATCTGATCTTGGAACACCAAAACAATAAAGAATGGAAGCATTTATTCTCTTAAGGTCATGTTACAAAATCAGCATAGTGTTTCATAGAATCGTTTTACCATCATAATAGAATCATCATCATAATTTCCTCAAAGAAAAACTACAAAAATAGATTCACATACTGGAGTTTTGTGGTTTTTAGTAACTTTAGTAGAATTTCTCAATGGCCTAAAATATTTACCTTCCTTAAAACATACATGGCTTTCCTTTTCACATGTTTTAAATAATTTCCCTTGTTCCCTTTCCTGATGATCAATGATATGTCATTTGTTTAATCAAAGGTTTGGTTTTCACAGCCCATCTGTTACAACTACTTGTCCGCTTAAAAACTTGATACAGAACTTCTGGCTTCTATTAGGTCTTTGTGACTTATGATTTAGAACACAGCTCTGTGATTTCATAGCTAGTTCAGGTTGAAGAATGGTTCCAAGAGTTTATCAGACTCCTGCCTGATGTACCCAAGAAAGATGCAGCAATATTTACATGGAACATCTGCAGCTGGTTCCTGTGCTTTCTGACTGAGGACAAGACATAGGTTCCTTTCTTAAAAGAGCCATCACCTGAGAGGGCCATGCCACTTTGCTTGGCATTGTAAGGCCACACTTGGAATACTGAAGCCTGCTAAGGAGGGCTCTGGCCTCCAGAAGTTCCTTCCAACCTCAATTTTTTCTATGGGTCTACAAAAGTAATTACTGCACTCAACATACACAATTATCCAGCTAAGGATGCTGCTACTAGCTGCTGTGTAACATGCAAATGCTATGAAACTGCACTTTCCATGTCAGTGCCTGGCCACACAACCCAGCAGGCTGCTCCTGGAGATGTGGTGCTGCCAAGGCTCTCAGAGAGCCCCAGCTCTCACAGGTGGGTTGGTGTTGCCCCACAGCAACCAACCGAGCAGCCTGGCACAGCCGGCAAAAGGGCTTGACCCGCCAGCTGTGTGTGAAGCCAGAGTCTGCTGCGGTGGGACACAGGTGTCTGAAATGCAACCCCGGTTCTGGGAGGTAAGGGTGAAGCCAGCTGTGGGAGTCGATGTTCAGTACATACTATTTTAGCTGACTGCCCTTCCCTGAATCACCACCAGTACTCACAAGTGCCACAGTACCAGAGCTTCCATGAAATACTGCAGACCAGGGGCAATTTGCTCTAATTTAAGCACTGCTCAAGTGCTCCCTAATGTACAGCAGTGGTTCTTCCAGCCCATGAAAGCAGCTCAGAATTAGAAGACTAAACTGGCAGCACGGCCCACCTCTTTTACATGACAACTGCACACCTTCCAGCAGCTGCCTGGTGAAACTTTTCAATAAATTTTTACCCAAATGGGTGCAGACATTTTTCCACATATGTACAGATGCATTTCCTAATTTGGTGAGAAGTATGATGGCAGCCTCATTGAACATTTGGCTCTTTAAGTGTCATATAAAAGTTTTATTCTATAGTTACATTTAATTCAGTCATTCAATTACCATTAGTTAAGAACAAATTTGTTTATGAACTTGCATAAGAAATTTGGCTGCCATAAAGTACAAGTTCCCTTCCCCCAAACCACATAAGCAATTAAGTTGTTACAATATGTGCCATTTCACTTGCCATAAATTTTTATTGCAGTACTTCACCAAAGTAGACTTCAGGACTTAACCTGGAAATGACTCACACCGGTTCCTGAAAACACACACGTCTCCTCACACCCCCCTCCCCCTATTTGGTAAAATTCTAACTGTGAATATTTGCAAAAGACAAAAAATATTTTATGAACATCACAGACACACGGGAAGTAAGAGATGTATCTTTCAAAATGCACTGCCAGAATGTAACACTTCCAAGTTTTTTATGTATTCTAATGAAACACCAGTGTAGTTTTCTTTCTTCTATCAGGCATTATATAAAATGGTTTTTGTTTTTATCTGTCGTGAACAATTTAAAAAGTCCACACCAAGATTTTTAGAAGTTACATAAAAAATCATGTTACCCATGCAAGTGAGAGAGTTAAGAATAGACCCTCTTATGATGTCATAGGAGAATCTGAAGGTGATTAACAATGACATATTTCCCTAGCTCCACTGCTTCCTGAAAGAAAATGTCAAGAGCTACGTTGATGTGTGTTTGCCCAGGGAGACAAGATAAAAAGATGATAACTGTCACCTTCCACCAAACCTGAAGGTGTCATTATAGCTGCTGCACAGGTTGTGCCAATGTGGTTAAACATTTGTCCCCATTTCCATTATAAATCCCGTGGGTTTATAGCTCATCTGTAAAAATATGATCTGAACTAAAACATGTCATACTATCTTGAGTAGAAAAAAAAGCAATAGGCCTCTAATTTAAAGTTAAACAAAAAAAAAGTGAAGAACAAGAAAAACTGTTGAAATTATACATTGATTTGAATTGTAATAAAACTCAGTCAGCCTGCTCCTAAGTTCTAAATATACCCCCATATGAAGTGTGTGGATAAAGTTCTTATTTAGTAAAAAAACCATTCAAATGACTGAAATAATGGGTTGCATAAACTGGACACATATGACCCTTCAGTGTATGTGTATATATCCATGACCCTGCAACAGCACACACTTGTAATAAGTTGAGCAGTCTGAACATACAGCCCCGTATTTGGTGACTGCAAAAGTCTTCTGACTTGACTGTATTCCCACACAGTTAATACTTTGGTGGTGGCAGGACAGAGCACCTAATCTCTTGGAGTAAACTCTTGTGACTGTGAAGGAATTATTTCATGGACAAGATATCTTTCAATAGGTAATTTATACAGGAGCTATAGACATGCTATGTGGAAAGAACATTTGTTCCAAATAAATACACAAAAGGCACGGACAGGAAGAGAGAATTGAAAAAAAGTTGTGTGAAACATCTTAAATGCCAAGTTTCCTTTTAGTTTAGGGCTAATACTTGGCAGGACATTGGTTTGCCTAGACAAAAGAAATTTGAGATTTAAAGAGATGTTCTCACATCATATGGGAGGAACCTGAAGTTTTTTACATTTCCATTTTTACATGAAAAAAGTAAACAAAAAATAATTGAGAGAGTGGGAGAAAGAGACAAACTTTATAGCCCAATTGTAAGACAAATAACCTGTGATGGATTTAAATCCCCAGTCTGAACCTGAGTACCCTAAACTGGTAGACTATCAGCTGTCCTAGTACTTTCGTCTGTCTTCAAGAGCAAATACTTTTCTGCATCCAAGAGAACACTCTAAGCCACTGTTCCGGTCAGAAAACCAGCTGAAAGGTACAGACTTAGTAAAGTGTACGAGCATATATTGCAATAGTACCTTTTCCATTTTCCATCTCCTTGCCCCCTCAGATTCATGGGTGCTAAAACAGCTTGAGAACAATTCTGTCTGCCATGCACTGGAAACAGTGGTGTGTAGGTGCAGCCACTGTCTTAACTACGGCATTGCAGTGGAGAAAAACATGTATACATCACTGTATAGTGAAGACTTTACATGGAGAGTTGTGATTGGCCTTAATTTTAGACCCTTACTTTTTTTCTTTCAGATAAATAACTGAATTAATGCTGATTGCATCTCTTTCTGTGTCTGTTTAAAAGCTGAGACCTGCCATAAAACTTTTTTCATGTAGCCACTGAACTTTTGCTAACTTTGAAATGCAACATTTTTGTGACTCATCACTGTAGCCTTAATTCCATAAAGTACCTAACTGAACTATTTATGAAGTCCACTAGAGATGTCAAGGCCAGACAAATACTTAAAGTTCTAAACAAGACCTAGGATTTTCTTCAACTGGAATCCCAAAATAGAATGCTTTAAGAGCAAACCAAGAATGCTCTTTATATACCACTCTCCCCTTCCCCTTTATCACCCCCAAAAAAACCCTGAAGGAAGCTTTCTGGCACCATCTTACACTTTGATAAACTTCCAGTCTAAATTTAATTTTGTGGGCTTTGACAGCTGAGGCCAGATCTTTACCTCCACCTGCATATTCTCTCTTTCTTTTAATGTTTTAAAGAGTGGTATCTGCATTATGTTGGCACACTATGAACATACCAAATTAAATAATTACAACTCATTTTACCAGCCAATTACCTACCACATGAATTATTAAAATAAGAAATAATTCTGTAAAAAGGAATACCTGATATTCAAGTAATCAATGATTGCTTTGGCTTGCTCAATGCTGAAGAAAGTCAAGTCACCACTTCTTTCAGGATCAGTTTCTCCTATTCNNNNCAGGATCAGTTTCTCCTATTCCAGCCATTGCTTTTCCAAGTTCTTTTAAATTATCTCCTAGGGCCATATGTTTGTCTGCAAAGAAATCCCCAAAAATAAAAGCTAACTATAAACATGCCAGGGTAGGGTGGGTTTTCTTCTGTCCATGTTAATTGTAAGACTTCTTGAGGCTTAAGAAGTTACATTATGAGCCATGTAGAAACTTAATAAAGAATAGCAGTCAAACATTTTTGTGTATTGTCATGCTGCCATTGTTCTTATCGATAAGATGTGCGTTAAAATTCCATCACAAAATCACTGATCGACCTTCATAATGTAAGGATCACAATAATGGGTGTTTAAAATACTACAGCTTGGCCTCTCATGCAGAGAGAGCCACAGGCAGAATGGCATGCAAATTTGAGATACATAGTTTGTTTATCTTTGAAATAGATGTACCACTGTTGATGTAGTGTAAAAGATTGTTCTGCTGACCATGCCCCTTGCAATATACAAGGACAAGAACAGATGTTAAAAAAGGTAACCCTCTTTTGAAGTGCTTAGAGTCATAATTGATTAAACAGGAATATGCATAATATTCTGCATGTATCATCAAACTTGGAGACATTTTTGCACCTGAAAATTTTGAAGTATATCGATGTTTGCTTTATGTCAGTGAAGCTTTAAAAAGAAAGGATTCATCTTTCAGATTTGCACAGTCTGTGCCATGACTAGAACCATGGTAGAGTTTAAAAAAAGGTTTTGAACACAATTTATTTGGTTTTTTTAAGTCTAAAAAAATCTAGAGTAGAAAATGGAGAAACATCCACCAGTGATGAAATAAATCAATTTTCCTTCTTGTTTTAACTCTCTGCCGATCTGGTCCTTGGTTCTTTGTACAGGAAATACATCTTAAATCTTACAAGATTCAGGCCCTTATAGACTTGCCCTTTAGTGGTACAGCAATCAAAA